>LKNJ01001647.1:27402-85084 GCA_002120245.1 Maccullochella peelii
AGGCATAGCATGGAGGCATAGCATGGAGGCATAGCATGGCCTGCAGCAATAAAACATTCTGGGTTTGAGTAAAATGCTATCCAGAGAACCACCCAGACTCACAATAGGAGGGTTAATATGTGTTAGAATATTGAACTGCAGAACCTTAGGGCCCTGGGAACATGGGGCCCTGTGAATATACAGTTTACAATACAAACTGTTTTCCCGCACACTGATCTGCTGGTCCACCAACCTGAGCTGCCCTCTATTGTCTTTGTCCAGAAACTCAAACCTCTCGTACAGACGAAGGATGTGGGCAGCAGAGACTGAAACACAGAGAGCATTTGATTGATTACAGACTAATCAATAACCCATCATGTCAGTAAAACATTAACACAGCGTCAGTCAGGATCAATCCTCTCTGCAGAGCTTGGATATTTGACTGCTTTGTACCATACAGGTCACATCACAGCTGCACTGTTGGCCGTCTCTGGCTGTTTGCTCGTGATTATCAGCTCGGCAGGAAAGTTAAATTCCTCAAATGCACCTTCAGACTGAATGTGCACCCAGAAAACAGAGGACAGGGTTTTAACTTAACACCACAGGTTGGGTTTTTTGGCAGTTTAAATGTTTTTTAGTTTAGGTGTTACATTGTGTTTATGTGCCTTTGTGTTATGAGCAGCGACCATTTTGAAAATCTCTCTTGGTGGAGTGTTGCATTGGGAGACTTTTGTTAAACCCAGAAGAAGAAACATGGAGAGTATGAGTAACAAACTGCATTACAAACACATGAGACAAAAATAAAAGATGGCTTCGTGTTTAGATTATTTGGTTTGGAAAATGATCAGCAGGAATGTGAACTGAACACGAGTTATTCTGCTGAAGACGGAAATCTCACAAATATATCGTTTCATTCTTAAAAAAGAGAAAAGCTGGTCACTGTTTGTATCAAACAGTGCATTTGTTGGGGACTATTTTCAGCGGCGGATGAATCAGGCAGTCGCAGCACAGTGAACCTCCACAGGGTCCGTATCTCTCTCTCTCACACACACACACACTGAGATAAACAGCAGATGAACGCTCGCTGTGCTGCTAACACACACACACACACACAGTTAACAGTGGAAATTCAATTGTAGACAAACAAAGTGACATTCTGTAATTGTCTAAACCCTAAAGAAATATCATAGAACATTAAGAAACATAAATACATTTTTCACAATATATTTCAACCTCCCTCTTTAGCATTTATAATCTGTATATAAAGATCAATAAATGTTTATTACACATTATAAAACACTATAATGTAATAAGCAGATGTGAAGACATAGTGTTTATTAATGTATCTGTCAACAGCAACAGATAATGATTGACAATATAACACAGTTGTAATGATATATTTTATACTGCTTTCATATTTTACATGAAATATTAAATATACATGCATTATATTTCCTAATGAAGTATTATATTTATAAACCCACCTGTGAATGATTTATACATGTGAATAAAACAGTAAATATTATTTAATAATAAATATTATTATTTATCTGTGTTCATATTATTAGAGGAGATTATTTGCAGCAGGAAACCTCCTTTCTGTCGGCTTCACTGTCCTTCAGTGCAGCAGCAGCAGCAGCAGCAGCACTGTTCGCACATGACTGTTTATATGTGACGAGTCCCACATTAAAAACCCTCAAACTTTAACTATGCATTTACTGTGCTTCATCATGCACACTCAGGATTCAGGAGGCCTCCAGAGACCATTTAATAGCTAAAAATGGTTTAATATTATGAAATGAAGAATTTGACTGTCTAGGTATAATGGTATAAAGGTTCTCTTTTCTCTCTTCTCCTAGTTTTCCACAAACTTCTCCTCGTCTAAGATTTTTCAAAAAAGAGGAAAAACAACAACTAAAGCAGAAAATAAAAAAGTCTGAACTCACAGCCAGTTTCCTGCATGAGCTCCTGGGCGTTTGGGACGTTGTTCACGCTGGAGCTATTGGAGCCCATCCTGCTCCAAAACCACCAACCTGCCTTCTGCCTTTAGTCTCTGTGAGGCTTGGTGGCTGCAGTCTGATGGACATGTTGCTCAGCCAATCACTGCTCGCCTGACAGGCACTCACTGACCAATCGGCGTCCTAGACCTGCTCAAAAACAGATAAAAGATACCGTGAAACTGTTACAGCAGACAAGCTGGAAAAGATAGAAAAAGGGCTCACAGTTGGAACGGATAAAAATGTAATATGTGAGCGGTTCTCCTCTGCTCTTTACAACTTTATCATTCTTATCAGTAGCTCATATAAATTCCTTTGCAGCAGCTTTTTACAGAACAGATAAACAAGGAGCTGACGGGAGCTGCACATTCAGCTGACGCCCAACACACAGTCTCATTGTTTTCACATTAAATGTCCATGAAGCTGCTGATTCTTTAAGGTTGAAGCTGCCTCTCCGGTGCTTTCAGCTGGTTGGAGAGATGCAGGTGGAGAATAAATGTGCACATTATGTGGGTATGAGGTGCAGATTACAAGCTGTAGCTCGGTGTGTTGACCCAGTGGAGCCGATAGTGTATCAGTGCTGTAACTTTACACTGACAGTCTGTTCTATGGACACGAGGTGGAGCCATTTACACATAAATACACACTATCCAACGTCCTCAGAAGGGCTGCAAAACATCGAGGTGTGAGGACATGTTTAGCTTTCGTTTGAGGTTAAGGGCATTAAGTTATTTATTAATGGACTGTAAATGTGGTGGAGCACCCTACTAACAGCATAGAATAATTAAGGCACCATAACTGAGTTGTAAGCAGATCTGAGTTTATTAATAAATTAAAACTGATAAATCCTCCTTTGAACAGTTAATCAATAATTGACAATATAACAGTTATGTTTTCATATTGAATTATAAACAATTAATCTATTATACTGTTAAATGTATTCATTATATTAACTATTTTTTATGACATTTATAAATGATGTGATTTATTTACACACACTTATCGACTCTTCACGTTTCATGTCAGCTGACAAAAACTCGATCCACTGATGAAGGTCACAAAATGTAGCTGAAAGCTCCAGAAGAAGAATTTTGTCAGACTTTTTATTTCCGAGGTTTAAGAATGAACCTTCAGGTTTGTCTACAGGAGTTTTGAGTATAAATGGTTAATAAACGTGTTATAAGACGCTGTAGGGATTCATTATTTAATGTGATTACAGCCGTTTTACAGTGGGTGATCAATTCATTCACTGATTATACACAAGTTAGGGACGCTTGATAAAAGTTTGATCAGCTTTCAATTACAATATAGTGTTAGAAACAAATCATACACTCTTTATAAAAGCTGCAGCAGCATTTAATGCTTGAAAACGTTCCTTTAGGTGTTTAAAGCTGCACTAATCAATATTTTCATGTTAACTTCAGAGTGAACAGCAGTGATTTACGGGTTAACAGCATTATTAGCTGTGCTTTTTTTGTTTTATCATTAATAGTTCATCTTCTCCCTCTGGACTAAAATGAAACTGGGTCAAAGTCAAAGTCCACACACACACACACACACACACACAGTTGCGTTGGCAGACTGTCAGAGAGTTTGCATTCCTCTCTGGTAACATTTACAGTCGACTTATCAGCTCTGTTTATCTGAATAAAGAGCAGCTTGTTTCTTTCTTCTCTTTCGTCTGTTAAGGTCCCAACAGTGTGAACACTGCAGGTCAGATAGATGGATAGATACTTTATTGATCCCGAGGGAAATTTAGGCATTGAACTGGTAGCATCAGTGTGCAGCTGAAACACACAGCAGGTAAAACACAGCAGACTTTACTTTGGTTCATTTGGTAAAAAAACAAAACAGATGTGTTGTTTCCTTTTAGTTCTGAACCAGTTCAGGTTCACACTGACTTACAAACAAACCCAGAGGAGTAAACATCTAGTTCAGTTATACAGACTGACGGGTAGCTCACTGATTGGACAGGTTTGGTGATGTCATCCTGCGTCATCATCAGCACTACAGCGGACCCACAAATTAACCAAAAATGTCAACCAAAATGCATCACTGAACGCCGCGTGAGAAGGTTCACTCTGCTCATTGGTTGGTTGTGTCCGGCAGCTGCTCTCTTTGACTCAGACTTTGGCCCAGGTCGGACCGCTTCCCAGCATGCAAGATGCATCAGGCTCAAACAGAGCGACAGAGTGCGATTGTTGTGTTCAGATCTGCCCAAATTAATTTACCAGCCAGAGTCCAAATCAGCCGGACAGAACATCACAGGTTTCAAAACACTCTCAGATCAAACTTGGCTTGTTTAAGCCGAACCAAACAGGACCGGTGTGAAAGCTGCCTAACACCAACTGGGAACCGGATTATAAAATGCTGCCCTACATATTGTATTATGAACTTCTGTGAACTGTATCTGATCAATTTTAATAATCAAGGAACTGTTACTCAAACTGGACCTCCTTCACTGTTCGTGTCTTTGTGGTCTGAACCCCTGATTAGTCATAAATACTGATTTTGAGAGAATATCCACTTGACAGTCATTTATTTTGCGCCCGAGTGTAAGCTTTGAGCGCCCTCTGCTGATCAAACCAGTTGAACCTCTTTTCTTCTCTAGACCCTCTCTTGCCCTCTTTCCACCAAATGAGTTCTGGTTCTTGAACCGGTTCCGTTCAGGACTCTTGGAGCCTTGGTGCTATCTAGAGAACCGGCCCACGTTTCCACTAGTTTTGTGCGGAACCATTGTAATCAAGGACGCTTCGTCAACGGAGGGCGTGGCACAACGGAAGTAAACAGTAGGAGCAAGATGGCGGATCGCATTGATGACCTGCGAGCTTTTGTTCTGTTGTTACAGATATTTGTGTTTGGACCAACTATTAATGATAAGACGACGTAGAAGACTGTTACCACAGTAGACCAGAGACCATTGTTGCCTTCTCCATCCTCTCTTTCCCACCTGTAGATTAGGACACGCCCACTGATGACGTCACAGTTCGCACTTCAGCTCAAGGAGATCCTGCTGTTCTTTGGTTTTAACGTGGAACCAACTTTTTCGGGTTCTGAACCAATTTATTTTTGGTCAAAATGCTCCGAACGGTTCAAGCCTGAACCCGTTCCATGTTGGTGGAGAAGGGGTGTATGATGTCTCTGTAGCTCAACAGTTCATGGGAGAAACACATTTTTGTATTTTCACTAAATTTCACAGGAACGTGTTATATGAAGTGCGTGTCGTCCTAATCAAAATGCATCTGTCTTTTCTATCCATCATGGCATCTGGTTGTCCTGCTTTCTGTCTCTGTTTCTCAGAATTCCCACCCCTTTACCTTCTCTATCAGTCTATCTGCTGCGGTTTTTCCAGGCGTGGAAATGAAAGTGTAGGTATGACTGGTATGTGGAAGAAGGTGACAGGTGACACGTGGGCGGGTACAAAGATGACAGATGAAACAATAAGCCACGTGGCACAGTAACCACACTGAGGTGCACGAGGGCAGAAAAATCTGTTTCGTTTCAACTTCCCTCTCGTCCAAACAGTTATAATAATTAGTAATTATATAATTACCGTTTAATATACCGCTGAATGCTCTGATCAGGCTGGTTAGGGCATAAAATGTCACTGACTGTATGTGATTACAATCATCTGATCTGAGAGACAGAGAAAAAAAAAGTTTTCTAAAAAGCCTGCAAAAAGTTCCAAGACACACTCCTCTACACTAAAGATCCTCAATGAACCATAACACCCTTCTCTGCGTAGACCCCCAGAGACATTTACATGTATCACTGGAGAACAGTCCTAAAGGCTCTCTCACATAGAACAAGGCCGAACGATTTTTAGGCCAATTCATTTGCATATCATTTGAAAACAAGGTGAAACACAGTGGATTTGCTCCTCTTCTTCTTGATATACATATAGAATCCCAAGGAAACAAATCTGAATTTGGCGTAATCTTAAGAAAGCTCAGGTTGAGTCTAGTCCTCAGACACTGGGGTGAAAGTGCTCTGTGATGAATGCCCTCTCAGGTTTAAGAGTTAGAGGACTGCCTGACTGGTTGTACTGGTCAGCTCCCAGTGTGACTGTGTAGAACAGACTAACCTTCTGTCTGCGTAAAAGGCTTAACATTTGTCTAGTTAAAACCCTTTTTTCTTGGTGAAAGTATGTGAAGAATGTGGTTATATAACTGTGCCATTGTTTCCAGAGACAAATGAGAGGTGACACTCTGCAGTCCAGCTTCGAACAGGCGAGAGACAGAGATGAGGAGGAACGTCCCACTGAGTCAAAGGCAGGCTGGTAATGAGAAAAACTCTTGTTCAACACAGGAGAGAAAGAAATAAGAGCGGAAACTAGTGACTGAATGAATGACATGTTTCAGTGCTACTGATTCATCCACTTCAATTAGTTAATTCAGCTACACCTGTCATATCTGAGGTCACAACTCGCCAAAATCTCACAAAAAGATTTCCCTCCTAAAATATCTCAACATCTGGCCAGGCTGTATATGTGAATATTAATGGTCCCAAGATGATGAATACTCCTCACGTTTAATTTGGCGCCACCATCAGGCCAAAGTCTCCACCTGTACACAAGAACTCATGAATGAGTGGAACATGAACGATGAACCACATTCCATGGTAATCCATCCAATTGCTGTCGAGATATTTCACTGAAAACCACCAGAGTCAACCAGTTGGTGGCGCTAGAGAAAAACTCAGGGGCTCACCAAAGACAATAGGATTCATCCTCTGGGGGGCATGAATGTCTGTACAAAAGTTTGGGCCAATCTCTCCAATAGTTGTTGAGATATTTCAGCCGACTTTGGCGACTCCAAAAAGCAACATGCTAACATGCTATTCACACCGAGTGGATTTTGTGTAAGTGAGAAATACCCGGATGAAGACTAAATTAGCAAGAATTTCGGAGTATGCGACGTGAGTTTACTGGACATACTCAACTGGCCCAAGATGCATTGCGTCTCTGATGTTAGCATGCGATTTCCAACACACTCACAGGCTACACCAACGTTCTGGGAAACTTTTTCTACAAACAAAAACTTCTCCCATCAGACTAATGTGAAAGATGTTATAATCACATAAAAAATATAAAGATCAGCTCTGACTGTCGGGCTAAAGCTTGATAAATATTGGTACGAAGTCATTAGTCTGAATGAAGTATGACGTGAGCTGGCCGAGGCCGGACTCAAACCAGGTCTGAGGGATTTCCACGGACTCGGATGTGTTTGTTTCTAGACCTCCAGCTGCACAGGAAACTGCTGTATTGAGTCGAGTGATTTGTATTACCACCGAACGACAACAATGAAGTTTGTGACTCATAAGACAGCTACGCCCATTCACTTTCAGTATTGTTTAAAGTGACAGGTATTCCCCGTGTCACCTGTACACACACACCTGTTGATTATGCAACAGTGGATGTGAGTTTCTGGTAAAACCATTCATCATCAGCAAAAGATATATTTATCTTGGACTACCAAGAACGTAGGTTTAGTTTCAGAATTACAAAAGTTGCTAAACATTTTGTCCGTTGCCAAAGAAAGTAATGAATTCCCAGACACGCTGTCAAGCATTGCAATGTTTTGGTCAATGACCTTCATCAGACATCAAACTCACAAAATAAAATATCATAGCAGAGCCATCGGCTGAATCTGGGACTTCGACTGCTTGGTGTCCAATGTTCCTCGTTTGACGTTTCCTGACTGATAAAAATAACTTATTTTGCATTAACCCTACATAAGTTAGGGCTACCTACATCTGACTGAAACATCTCAACAACTAATGGATGGCTTGTAATGAAATGTGGTTCAGACATTCATGTTCCCCGTCAGGATGAATTGTAATAACTTTCCATCATCACATCAAACGTTTCATTTGTCCAATACTTCATGCAACGCAAATAGCGATGCCTTCTGACCAAATACCTGCAGAACTAACGGCATTCCCATCAGCCTCAGCTGGACTCTGTGTTTAGCGCTAATTAGCAAATGATAGCATGCTAACTCGCTAGACTAATACGGTGAACATTATACCAGCATCGTCTTTGTGAGCATGTTAGCATTTAGCTCAAAGTACAGACTTTAAGTCTTGTTTCATCAATCACTGATGTTTTGTCGTCACACTGTGAGTTTAAGTCTTGACGACGGTCCACGACGGAAACATTGCACTGTAGGTACACTTAGTGGGAAGTCATTACTTTCTTTTGCATGGATTCATGCGTGATGGAAGAGGTTGAAGTCAGTCCCTCTGTAGACACCTACAATAGGAACCAAAACTAGGAGTTAAGAGACTGAAAAGCTTCGATAGAGCTGCAGAGTTGGTAATAATTCTCAGATACAACTTTCACATCACCTTTTAATTCTAATAACACAGGTGTAACTTAATATAGCTTTAAATGTGCATTAACCACATAACAGAAATGCTAGTAAATACATAGAGGAAAGAAAACAGTGCAAATCTCATGGTGGCCTTGCTTCACTAACCAGCTTCAATACAAAACTACTTCCTGCTTCTAGTCCAGTTTCCTCAACATGATCCCTTCCTGCTGGATGCATGCAGTGCCTCGGTTGCATTTTGTGGCATTATTCTCCACAGCCATTTAGCACACATATTGTGCAACTAAAGCAGACAATCATCTCTTCAAACAACTATCATATTTCTTATCTGGCGTCACTGTCCCGGCTGAAACCCCCGAGGCCTCCGCCCCTTCCTCTTCCTCCTCCATGTTCTTGGGAGTTTCCAGTTAAGTTTATCCCTAAACAGGTTACTGATGGCCATTTATCAGGCTTTAAACTCACGCATCTGATTTACTGTAAGTACTTAAGTTTGGCATTTGATAAAGCTGACTTGCCACTGACGTATCGCCCTGTGAGGCCAGGCAGAGTTTATCTGAGGGAAATTTGCAGTTTGTTTGCAGTATTTCTGTTTCATTTAGTCAGGACGATACAAGCGTTTCATTTTTTGGCATAAATGTAATCAGAGTGGATTATTTATTTATTTTCAGCAGCATCAGTTTCTGAAATTAAACAGCTAAAGTATTTTCCTGACGAGTGATTACCTGTACACACTTAAATCCCAACAGTACATATATTTATGTGTCTCACCCGTCTACATCCTGCTCTTACCACAACATCAGAGAGACAGAAATTATCGGTCAACTCATGCCGTTTGGGAACACTTGTGCTAAACAAGTTACTTACAGAACACAATAAAAAGATAATAGAAAATGACTTTCTCTCCTGTTTATAACCAAACTACATGGTAAATGTTATTGTTTTGACATCATGTTATTCTTTCGGTATGAATTCAAATGACACCGATTATGATCAATGATTATTTCTTTAACGTCCAGGGCCATGAGCTCAGGGTCGAGGTCAAAGTCTGTTGGGTCTTTTTTTTTTCCCTTTTGTATTGTTTTATATAATGAAAGTGAGAGAATATGACTCACCGCGGCAAATAAAACAATAGGAAGTTGTAATGTATAATGATCTCATCAGAAACCTGTGCTTGGAGTTTTGTTTCGGGTCGAGCTGTGATGTTTGTCCACCTTTGTCTTCACAGAAACAATGAACAGCAGTCACAATGATAAACCTGCTGGCTGCAGGCCAGAGCTGACGGAGAACCCACTTCCTAACTGAAGCACTTCAGATAAGGTGTATTTCATGGCGTCCAATGTCTTAAACCCAACTAAATTTCCAAACTTCAAATCTGTTTTTGTGTATCCAGTGTACAATTGGTAGAACCTCAGTTTCAAGCACTGAAAGTACAGTTTTGTTCCTTTCAGTACGTCTACACAGGCCGATTCATTTTATCAATCCATCTGAACTGGGATCATTTTCATTGTCACATGTACAACAGACTCACTCTGCTCAGTAAAACCAAACTATGGTTAAGGTTTGGCTTAAACACAACACAGTTTAAGGTCAGGGAACTCTTTTGGTTACTATCAAAAACTGTTGACTGTTGGTAGGAAACAGGAAGTGAACAGTGGTCTCCTTCACCAGTCTTAACACATCCACATCCAACCTCCTCCTCATGTGGAATTTGTTGGTCTGTGTTAACCATTTCCTCCTTTGCTACTTTTACTTCTTCGGTCAGTACTGATGCTTCGTCACTCCCCTCGGCCTCTCATACAGACTCATACCTTTACCGTCTGTATGAGACGCACTGGGCCTTCAGCGTAAACCCATCCACGCCCGGTGACGTAGTATAAGGAGCTAAAAAGTCTGCGTCACGTACGTAATGTTATGTGTGTCAAACACAGGACTTTCACCTTTCAGGAGGCCGGAGTTCGTGTCCAGTGTGAAACCAAAAGTCAACGCTGTGTAATTTAAAGTTACACAACACCAAACCATGATCTTTTCCTAAAAGTAGTTTTGTTGCCTAAACCTAAAGGGAACCTTGTGCATCTGTATGAGAAAAATCCTCCAGTTACTTGACTGATGCTGTCGTTTTCATTGGAGCACACTGTCGTCTCCCAGAAATGGTTCACATAACAAGGCGTACTGTTTTACTACTAATTCTTGCAGCGTATCAGTGGTCTACAAGTGTACACCCGCTTATCGTGAACTTCCTGGTCGTTTCCTGTTTTTGCGAGTGACTGTGTACAGTTTCTGTTCAGGTTTGATTGAGTCAGGCACCTAAATTGCCTGCTGAGTGGACGTGCTGGTAAGTTCAGCTGAAACAGAGAAATTATAATTTGCAGCGAGGGAAACCCCGGTCAGCCCGCTATAACCCCGACAGAAATGTGGAAGAGTTTCATTCCAGAGTGACACCCCTGCTGTGTGAAGATGCCGGCAGAGGATCTCTGGAGTGTAACTGAGGTTAGCAGCTCTTACAAGAAACAAGAACGCGAGAGAAGAATGACTCATCTGGTTTTTAGGAGTCCATTTACTGTCCACTTCTCAACAATCTGCACAGATTTGTCTCTCCTGAAATTTTATTAAATTCATTAAAAAAAGACATTTTTTAATGACACTATGTGTCATAATAAACATGAAAGAAAGTTCTTAAGGATAAATAAATTAAATAAGAAAAAGTTTTTGTAGTTTCTGTGTTTCAGTGTAATCATTTTTTCTGGTGATGGATCTTCTTGTTGTGGTTTTATACAGTGAAGTGGTCAATGCCCATTTGTTTTGGCTTAAATATTATATTGCTGTGTTGAGTCATTATTACCAATATTAGCAGTGTCACCTTGGATTTACCACATTATCACTGTATTTTAATTTAATAATGTAAAAGATTTCCAAAAAATAATCATATTTCTACAAATATACAATGAAATAAGAAAATGGATCAATAGATTTATAATCAGAGAGCTCTATATTCTATGTCAGTGTTAAATCAAGCCAAGCTGGATGTGGTTCTACTGAGTGAGCCAGAGTTCTACTGAGTTAATTACAAAGTCTTCCTGCAAACTAAACCTCCCGTATGGAACTCGATTAATAACTTTGGGTGTTGATGATAAACATGATAACATAAAACATTCATATGTAAAGTGTCGCATTTATAATCCTACATGATATTATTGCAGTCATTAATATCCACGAGTTCGTACTTGATCTCCTCACAACACGTGCCATTTTATTATTCTTCATTCTACTAACCAATAATATTTAAAATGTAACTTAAAATATAAACTAGCTCTTTTTTCAGTAATTTTGTTAAAGCTCTACTTGCAGACTCTGGTGATGGCAAGTAGCAGCGAGATATTAAGAGTTTTGGAGGACTTTAATATCCAGAAAGGTGATATCGTATGAAGTGCTGCAGTTTTGTGCCGTGTGCAAGTCGTAGGGAGCTCCACCAGAGACCACATCCTGAGTCCTGCATGTGGTTTAGTCAACACAAACACTGTGGTTCAGGTCAAGGAAGATGGAGGTTTTGCTTAAAGTGGCCATAATGGATATTTTTATGATAACAATGTCTCTGATGAATCTGCAGCTCCCCTCGGCTTTAAAGGAGCTTCATAGTGAGTTTCAGCTCCTTGTTAATCTGTTCTAGTTCCCTCTCAGCCTCTCGGAGCGTTGTGTTTTAGAGAAGAAGCTGTAAAAAGCCGCTGTCCACTGCCTGCTCAGCAGCAGACAGACACAGTTAGAGACCAGCTGGTGAACATAGTGGAGCATTTAGCAGCTAAAGAGCCAGATATTTCCCTCAGGAGCTGGTGGAGACCAAAAACAGAGCTAACAGAGAGGGAATACTGGACTTACATTCATGCTGGATGTGGAAATAAGCAGCTTGTTTCTGCTGAAAACAAGTGGCCAAAAAAACTGTGATTGCAGGTTAAAATAGTTTCAGTAACTGTTGAACTTTTCAATATTTATTGTGTGTAAACATAACCATACAAATTGTAGATCATGCCAAAGTCATCTACGAGCAGATATTAGAAGACAGCAAATGAAATATGGTGTCAATTAATGTTTCACAGACACGTTCAGCATAAACATTTTACGACTTGGCAGACCCATTAAAAAGTTTCCTCATTATGTAATCGTAACGTAATCTGGACGCCATGATGTTTCTCTCAAAACATATGTCCTGTTGTATATAAATGTCATTTCTAGGAAACAGGGTTGTACATTTACAACAGGTACATTTACAATATATTTACTCTCCACCAAAGTTAGAGGAGGAGCAGATACTGAGGAAAACACGTTATTTATACTGATTTATAATTCTGCGTTGAATATACGCTGCAGCCTACGCCGTTGTGAGCATTTATACTTGTGCGGTGCGTCTGCGCCGCTCTGCAATTACACATCCAAAACACTAGGTGGCATTCTTCCGGTTTCTTCGTGTACATCAAATAACGCCGACTGAAACTGAGCAAGTCATGTTCGAGTTGGAGCTAATAAATGTTGAACAGCAGCTACTTTTACTGAAATTACTGCAACGCAGAAAAGAGAGAAGACGTCGGAGGAGAAATACGATGAAACCAAGCGGACCAATCGCAGTTGTTGCCGTCTGCATCGCTGCGACGTGCGGTTACATTTCAGGCGGCGTAGATTCAACGTAGAAGTATAAATCAGGCTTCAGTGTTTGGCAAGAGTGCTGTCTCTTTGGTGGTTGCAGGATGTTTATCCCATCATGGAATAGGTAGTTTTAAAGTCACGCCACTGTGGCAACATGTTGAGTAAAAAATAACACATAACGTGAGTGAGCCACTAGGAATGCATGTGAGGGGGTGAGCTGTTTAGATCAGTCACTTCCTGAGCGTCTGTCACTCATTGGTTGTTATTTGGGAAAATCCAACTAACAATGTGACAACCAGAAGAATCAGCTGCCTGCCACAGACCTCAATGTCCTCAAAGATTCCCCAATGGCAGCTTCACACCTGCAGTCGCAAACATGCAGCATGTTTGCGTCCTTTCCTTCCTCTGTGAAAGTCCCTGTCAGACAGTCAGGTGAATAACACCAGAGGTAAAATATACAAGTTACCCTGGGCCGCTAACAAACACGTGACCATGAAATGTAATCTGTGTAGTATGTTACAGAAAGTTTGGTAAACTCCAAACACTTGTCATCCCATCTGGCATCCGAGTTCTGGTGCCAAAGTAAACACTGAGCTGATGACCAGGTGTCATGACAACAAAGAAATCTGTACTGAGATAAGTAAAGAAATCTCCCATTTCGGAGATGAATCATCTGAGCAGAGAACAGAATTACAAACCATAAAATCCCTGTAAAGCTCGAACACCTTTCAAGGAATCAAGATCATATATTTGTCACAGGGTCGCACAATGAAATGTAAGTTGTAGCTCCTTCATGCCTAAGCATAAATAATTCTGTAGTGAATTTTTTAAATTTGCGTCGGGGGAATGTCAACAGCAACAAGATACTGTTGATAATATGATTGGCAAAAACAAAACCTTGTCCATCAACTTCGACCACGTTTGAGCACCAAGCATCGTGGATGTGTTCAGTCCGCCCGTCCAGTGCAACTGCTTGGATCCGGGATGCCGCGATGGAGCCAGGTGCTGAGTTAGCACTCATCCATTCATCCTCCTGCGACCGGACATTTGCCAGGACTAGGTCCAAGCTGGGTTAGCTTAGCTCTTACCCCGGCTCTCTTCCTGGGGCCGTCGCATCGCTCGCGGCCAGGCGGCACTACGTGGTTAAGATGGGTCTGCTGCAATTAATTCAATCACCGTGCTTCCTTTTCCAATGCAGATGAGCGTATGTCTGTCGTAGGTAACACGCGCTTCAGCAATAAATGCGAAATAAAATAAATTTAAACTAAAGTGAAGTTTGAAGGAGCTACTGGCCACCATCACCATGGTGAAGGTTTTATACTACTGCAGCTGTAGAAGCACTCCCCAACACCTGGAAACACGCCGATGTGGAAAAACACAGTTCCCCTTTAACTTTAATGGTCTTAATAGTATGTTCAATCCAGTTCAGTTTTATTTAAACAGCGCCATATCATGAAGTTATCTCAGGGCTCTTCTTCTTTTTCAAGTGTTTCCTTCTGATCATCTACAAAAACATTTATCTATCATCAGTCTGTGATGATGAACCCATTAAAGGAAGTATTTAGAGTGCTGTAATAGTTTACTACTGTGTTTCCTTCAGCTTGTATACGTCATACTTCATTTCCCATAAGGCCTTCGTCATTTAAATCAGGTTAAGATGTTTCCAGTCATCCAGATGAAAACAACAAGATAAACACATTTAGTTTACAGTCATTATGTGTAATCATTCTGTTTCCTGAGCCTCGTTCGGACAGGGTTTGTTTCTCTGGATGGGCAGGGTAACTCCAACGCTGCATCTCAGGTGAAGCACAGTGTGAGGCACAAAGCACATTATCATATACATATTACAGCTGGGCGTTTAAGGCTGGGGTACGCATACGACGTGTTGCCATATCTGAAAACACAAGTGCTGTTCAGTCAGAACGGCCACACACACCATCGTAAAGACGGAGCACGATGAACCACCTTGGCCACACACCTGGCCAATCGCTGCGTAACGTGGGCGTGACAGGTGACTGCATGACACAGCCAAGTGTGATTACAGCAGCTTAAAAATACAGACTACCTTTTTAATTTGCTAAATAAACTGGCAGTTATACTATAATTGTCCTGTTTACGATGGATGAATAAATTAGGAATGTATTAAAGTTATCTGGTGATTTATGGACAGTCAGGAGACGGCTCTCTGCAGGCGGTCCTCACTGCTGCTGGTATTCCAGTACTTCCTTTATATAAACATGTTTCACTCTGGAGCCAACAAACATTCAGAAACTTGTAAGTGCACATTCCTGCTGCGGATCACAGCTTTATTGTTTGGATGGTCGGCTTCGATCAAGAGTTTATCTGTCTCCACACAGTTCCCGTCTTTGAGTGAGTGACAGATTTTCCAGAGTATTAACCAGAAACACTACCAGTTACCTGCTGGCTCCGCCTCTTTCACCTGGCTGGCGTCCTGCCCGACAGACTGCGGTTGTGAAGTCGATGCCAGGATCGTACCTGAGTCATCAACGTGGTGCACACCTGAGACAACAGCCTCATTTTCACTAAGCTAACCAAACTCCCACTTAACAACTGCCTCATCAGATCAGCAAACAGACTTGTAGGAACGCAGGAACACAACAGCTCCAACAGCGGAGGGAAAGGGAAAGTGAAAGCATCTTATCGCCCTGATCACAGCGACCTTTGGTGCTGCAGAATGTTAAACAGTTTGATAAACTGATACGCACTTCATTTAATGTGTCTCAGCCACAGCAAGTAAACATCAATCACTGATAAAAGAAGTGAAAATGGGAACACAATAAAGGGAGCCTTCTGCTTCACAACACGGACGCTCTCAGACCGTTCACTTGCACATCATCATCATTTTAGTTTTAGTTAAATTAAGTTTAAATTAGTTGTAAGATTAAGATCTTAGTTTTAGAACTTTACGATTATGGCCATGAATCAAAATACACAGAAAGGTGTTTTATTGCTGCATTACTCAGTTCAAAACTTTATTGACATGTACGATGGTAAAGAGATCTTAACACACTGCAACTGATGAAAACTCAAGTAAACAGACAAAACATAAGGAAATTAAGAAAACATCTTAACCACTATAACAGCACCCACACACTACGTACAACCTGATTCAAGGGTGGTGTTAGCTGCTGTCGAAACGTCTAAATACACCTAAAACACAGACATTTTAAGCAGAGCTGGACTCTTGGTGCTGTTGCAGTATGTCAAGCTGTGATCAGTGATCAACCGACAGAATTATTCCTATACAAACGCTTATAGTAATCAAGTCTGCTTACAGTGTTGATCTGGGGTCTTTTCAAACACGTGAACATGTGGAAAAATGTTTAAAACTACAGTAATTGTAATTTTTTTTACTTTCCACCCTGATACTTTGCCTGCCGGTAACCCGTCTGCGTTCACACTGAAATCATGACGGGAAAAAGAAAGTTGCCAAACTGCCAAAAATAAACTGAGACGCAGCAGCGAAACAGGAAGTGCTGAGCTAAGTACAGTCATTTGAAACAACTGTGTTTTGAAACGGTCAATAAAAGTCAGTCAACAGCGAAGCTGTCCGTGTCATTACTTTATAATCGTGTAATAAATATACACGTCATTTATAGAGGGTAATCTGCATGAGAAATAAAGAAAAAGGAAAACAAATTCACTTAAAATAATCATCCGTTTATAGCGATCAATTTGAGCCGGACAGACGTGATCACTATGAGAGGTTTTCACTGCAAATAGAAACTTTCACTTTGACTAGGAGTGCTACGAAATGGACGCACAGAGGCAACAAGCTGCTTCAGCTCTCCAGGATTTGCTGCTGACTGTTCCTGCGACGTAAAGGGAAACAAAACAATCCGGTCCAACGGGGAAATATGAAGCGACAGAAGTATTCACCTCCCTGCTGTCCCCCTCAAGTTAAATTCGAGGAAGTTGTCTCCTGGACTCAGCGCTGCTAGAAAATCATTGACAGTGATGGAGTTGTCACTTTGGATCACAGAGTGACAATAAAGACACCAACAGCGAGGAATGTCTGCCGGTCCCGTCAGGGCTGCACAGCAGGACGGCGGCGGGCCGAGGTCGAACACATGTCAGAGTGTTCACACAAACACTCACACACACACACACACTGCAGCTACACAACGAATACGAGCCATCTCCCGTTAACGTTTATTTCAGCTACGAACTGACAGACAGACAGACACTATGTGATGGACCACTGCAACTTAATATTATTCGCTTAAAATATCTGGAAATATAATCGTGACGATGGATTCAATCTGTCTGTGTGTTCAGCACAGAGCTGGAGTCAGGACATGTTAGCTTAGCTTAGCGTAAAGACTGGAAGCAGAGGGAAACAGCTAGCCTGACTGTCCAAAGTTCAAACATACACCAACCAGCACCTCTAAAGCTCACTCATTCATTTAGTCACATGCTGAACCATTTCTTGTTGACGGTGTGCAGCTCCCCAACGACATTTTTACATTTCTGTGTAGCAATTTTGAGATGTTGTTTCCATGGTTGATTAGTTGTTATGCTCCACCTTGATGCTCTTGGGGGATTTGGGGTATGAGCAACAGTGCCAACCACTGAACCATGTTAAGACACTTGTGGAACCGCCTGTAAGCTTGTTTAACATGAGAAGTAACAGAAAGAAAGCGCAGCAGCTGGAAAGTTACGATAAGAACGGCACGACGAGATCAGACTTTAGTGTTCAGCTTTGACATGTCAGTCATGTGATGGTCTGCAGGGTCCCACAGGCAGATCATTCAGAGAAAAAAGGTATCGCAAAGGGTAGCAGTGCACTTTACTTACTGCTGCATTTCTACAAAGTTTGCTCATGACTAAAAAACATGCAAGTGTTTGGAAAAACCCAGAGAAACAGATGAGTGGTGCACGATGCTGCAGGAGAGGGTTGACAAGTTTCTATGGATATTTTGTTCCACAGCTGCTGCAGTTGTAGTAGTAGTAGTAGTAGTAGTAGTACATTTCAGTGTAGTATTATGTGGAAATATTTCTCTGATGCTAAATATGAAGTGTGTGTGACAAAAGCCATGAGTTTCCCATGAGGACAATACAGTATTACAGAAAACCACATATGTGACAGTCGTGTTTACATCCCTAAAATCACTGTACCAATATATATACAGACATAGGCTCTATACAGTATATATACACACACACACACACACACACACACACACAAGTACTTACTGAAACTATGCTTTTAACAGCAGATACATGTTTTCCACCCATTTCAGAATCTTTAATCTTTAAAGTCAAAATGATCCACTAAATATTTTGGTTTTTGGGCCCTTTAAGTTATGTCTTTCTTCTGTAATCACTGGTTTTCCATTGTTGGCTGTGTATAACTCACCAGGAGATTCATTCATCAGCTCTAGATTAAACTTTTCAGTCACTGTTGAAGCCTGCAGGCACAACTTTAAAACACATTCTTGAAAGCAAAGTTGAGCATCAGGGAACACAAGCTGCAGGTTCGCAGTCGTCCCTGAGGACTCAGGGCTCAGGTGGAGGCCGGCGAGGCCACATAGCTGAGAGGATCTGAGGCGTGATGAGACACGCAGCACCTGAACGCACTGCAGGTTTATTAGGGTCACTTCCAGACTCACAGGAACAGCAGCAGCACTGACACACAGACTGTTAGACAGGAACTGCAGCTGACGCAACACACCTTCTGCTGGACGTCCACCGATGTGAGAGTTCATGTTGCAGAACACCTCAAAAACAGAAAGGGAAGGTCGCACACTCATAACTCCAAAGCATTTATTTCTACTAACGATCAACGGTTCAACAGACTGCCTTCTTGACGATCTGGGTTCTGCTGCTGTACTTCTGTTTGCTGCACCATGAAAAGAAAAGCAAAGAATTCTGTACCTGACGTTCACGTCAACGTCACCATCTCACCTGCAGAGTGTCGAGAACAACAGTTGACAGCACATTGTACGTTTAGAAACACTACTTAAGGTGTGGGAATTGAGTGTACATGGTTTTCGTGTGTATGCATCGCTTCCGGGTCAAACTGGAAACTGATTGCATTTAGACGCATCAGCGGTGCGTCGGGTACAGATCAGCTGACCTCCGAGACGACGGGGCGCGACCTCTCACCGTCAGGAAGAGGATATGAGCTGACAGGAAATGGACGTCTTCCTTGGAGCAGCTTTTTATAGAAAGAGTATTTATATCTGAACTGGCTGACCCCAGCTGAGCTGATGTTACTGCTTTCATTCACACAGCCGTACCGGCATTTTCTCTGAAATGTTACTGGATCTTGAGGTGGGAGATCGGCGGTACAGATTTCCCTGAATATCGACCCCTTGCAGGAAATGTTCCTGAACATTTCAGGGACAGACCACATGTGTGAAAGGGGCTTAATCAGAAAAAACAGAGAGGAAAGGAGGCAGAGGAGACAACAGGAAACCACAGAGAGGGGAAAGAAAGGAGAAATTCTTCAGAATTGATCTCTCTGTGGTTGTTTTGTCAGCACACTCTTTCCTCCAGTTTCTGTTGCTTTGTTTACCATTTCTCTCAGTGTGTTTACCATCTCCTGATTGGTCGGTCATCATTTCTTGGCACTGCCTTGACTGGATGCAAAAGAGGAAATGTATATGTGGGTGAGTACCTCCTCCATCAGTTACTTCATCCTTCTATTTATACTCCAGCTCTTCCAGGAGCTCTTCCTGAGCTGAAAGAGAAAAAGCACAGTTTCAGGCTGGTTTTGTCGTCACTGGTAGCAGCCATTTTAGCATGTTGTTTATCCAGAGCTGACCACAAAGAAGAACAAAAAAACATGTGTCCATTAGTCTACGAATATTATAAATCGCGTAGGTCTCACAAGTCACATTTCCATTCATGGACCAGTCTTCTAGTGGAAACCAGTGCAGTAGCTCCCAGGAATCAGGTCATCTTACCAGTTTAATGTGTCAACATAAAAGTTTCAGAAGAAGAACAAACGCACAATGTTTCCTACAAGAACACACATTAAAAACAGAAACTGTCCTCCTGACAAACATGACAGCATCAGTCGTTTCAGCCTAAAAACGTCAGCAGTCAACGTGATTACATTCAGGTAGCTGAGATCACGCGAGAATCCATCTCGCCAGGCAAGAAAAGTTCAGACCAGTCAGCGTCCTATGAGGAACTACCGGCAGCTCCGGGCGTCGTTCAGGTGTGACGACAGCGAGAAGCGATTGTTGGTTCGAAAACAACAACGGCGGCTCCTAAAGAGATTAGCGTAGCTGCTGCTGTAGCATCAGTTCTACCAGAACTGGAGAGGATTTCTTCATTAAAAGAAGAGCAAAGAAAAGACAACGGCATATGGTTCGTTGATCTGATTGGTTTAAATTAGCCCGTGATCGACAGATGGTTCATCCAATCACCTGCCAAGTATTTTTGGAAGGTGCCAGCCCTTTTCCAAACTGTTTCCAAGGACTTATTATAATGTATTGTGTAACAAACCGTGTGGTTGCTTCACCTGCAGTCTGTCAGTCTGGGTGTCTTGGCTTTTTAATACGCTGTAATGTCTCACAATCTGGCCATGTGTCGGTCGTGTTATTCACCTATTGTGTCGTGTTAAGTCTCACCAGTGAAAAAGTCCAGAAGAAAACGGATTTTGACAAATGTGTCCACATGTTGTTGATGTATCCTGCAGCAGCACACATCAACAACATGTGGATGGAGGGTTTGATCAGTGTAGGAAGTGAATAATGTTAAATAATTAAATAATCTGGTAAACAAAGCAGGAGGATCAGAAGTCAGTGCTCTGCAACGATTCGTCTTTGCATGAACACAACTTGAACATGATTGACCTCCGACCTTCCTGTGGGGGCAGACAGAGCGATGAGAGCGAGCAGCAGAGGATCAGATTCTTGTGGTTACTGTACTCGTCTCAGAGCGTCTTTATGAGCCGCTGGCGGTTTGATGGACAGGTGAGCAGGTGAGTCACATTACTTCAGTCTTCCTGCAGAGGAAGCTGCTGTGCTGAGCAGCGTGACCATGTCCAATCATCACCTCCTCCTGTGTTGCTATAAAACACACACTGACATTTATGACGTAAAATCTCTCTCTCACACATCCAATACCTCGAGGCTCCTAAACACCAACCGGCGTTTCAACAAGTCTCAACTCGAACATCGTGTGTGTTTTGCAGATTTTGATAAAAGTATTTCTGTAAAGGTTTTTTGTCACTGCAACAACAACAACAACAACAACAACCACTATCCTGCATTTCGTTCATGTGTATATAAACAGTATTTTTGCCATTTTATTTCATCCAAATATGCCTGTAATGAAGTAAAGACTATTTTTCAGTGAAACATTCAAGTTAAGCTACAGCCGCACTGGTCCAGTAGATCGCCTCAGCCAGCAGCTGTGAACGGCCCGCAACGAAGTCCTGTCGTGCAACTGCGCCCGTCAAAGTGCTTGTTTTTGCCACTGACTCTGGTTCAGACTGTTGTTCAAAGGACAGGATCCCTACAGACACAGTCTTCTTTGTTAAAGAGTAAGATCCTTTTTGTTTAACCAGAAACACCATCGTCTTCCTGTTTCTGGTCATCACTGTACGTGTTGAATAAAACCCACACAATCTGCCAACTGAACTCAAAACACAAAGTAGGAAGTCAGAGGAAGTTCTAAACTGCACAGGATCAGATTTTCATCTCCTACTGACAAAACTGCTGCCATCTCCACCAGGGAAAGACTAAATACAGTGTGTGTGTGTGTGTGTGTGTGTGTGTGTGTGTGTGTGTGTGTGTGTGTAGACATAACAGGAAGAACACATGGTAAAGTCAGCAGTCTATAAATCTACGAGGTGGGTATCTGTATGAAAGACTGTGACTGCGGCTTGAACTGATTATCGCTTCAATAGTAATGTCTGACTATGATGGGAAGAAGTCCATAACCATGAAGCAATCCAAAGGAATGTGAGAAATCTGATTGGAACATGTTGGTCTCATATGTCCAAATTAAGGACCGGTAACTTTGATCAGAGGTTTGATCGGGATATTTGAAAAGTTATCCTCTTTTAAACCCCTCATTACTCTCACAGTGTTGTAATGACCTTACTTCATTACTTAGAAAGGTAATCCCAGATCGATGTTTAAATCAGTTCCATCAGACGTTGCCTGTGGTTAAAAATAGTTTTATCGCAGCTAACATGTTCACCCAATTATTAACTCCCACACAGCAGATGTTGACCCATGTGTCCATTACAGTCTTGCAAAACCGAGTTGGGAAGCATGTGGAGGAGACATTTTTTTGTTTTGTTTTTTTAAGAGTATTACAGTAAGAACAAGACAAACAGCAGAGGTGGACGTGACTCAAATGAGTCTGCGTTTGGGTTCGAAACTAAAAAGGTCGAGGCCTCTAAAGTGTCTTCATTCCTCCTGTCACTCCCGAAACACTCCGTCATGTTGTGACACATAAACAGGATGTAAGGTCAGAGGTCACCGATATGGAGGGAGAAGAAATGTAATAATTCTTCACAATAGGAGAGAAAGTAAAAAAAATTAGAGTAATCACTGTGAAATAAACAGAGAAGACAAGAGGAATGGAAGAAGATGAAGAGCTGCAGCGTCTAAACATCCAAACATGAAAAAACATTCGGTTTCAACATGTAATTGTTTAAACTCTAAATCCCCGGTGTATATGCAGCACTGTCACTGCAGCCTGTTGCACCAACTCAACGTGAGTTTGATCCTGAGTTTTGAGTGTAGTCGACGCCGACGGATGCAGAAGCAACACGCAAATCGCCCCGGGCAAGATTTTAACTTTCCGGGCAGACAGAAGGATCGCAATCTGCAGGAATCTTTTGCAGGATAACAGGAAAAAATAATGTTTTCATTAAGTGTTCCACTTATCAACATAAAGTGTGACTTCAATTGAAGCTTTTAATTTCTTCATTTTGGGGGGGAAACAGGAAGTAGCCGCATTTTTGCACATGTGCAGAACAAATCGGGGGGGGGGGNGGGGGGGAGATGGAGAGAGGTCCTCAGGAATTAGTTTGAATTGTTCTTTCATGTCAGCTGGTGTCGGCCATGTTTCGTGCTGTCCGGAGACGAAGACTAATTAATGTGGAAACAGCTGTGTGAGTTAAATGTTCGCTACGTAAAGAGGTTCCTTCCACATCCCATTCAGTGTATCGACTCTTTTACAGCACCAAGTGTGACATTTTTACCTTTTAAAGCTTCTACTTTTTCATCCAGCAGACACAGAGCAACACGATCCTGCATGTGGAGCCGTGTTTGTGTCACCTGATGGATCTAAGACCAGCACTGTCTGCGGTTTGCAGATCCTGATCGCCTCCTTCAGCCTGTAAACACAAAGCTGCCTCAGATAAACTGTGTGAGCTGCTTCGTCACAGGTCAGACGGGTCAGAACAGGTTCAGACGGAGCTGCAGGTGTTTTAAGAAGAACTCTGCATCTTTGTCTTCCTGCTGCGAGCCAGCTTAAGTAAACTATCCTAACATGCCTCCACAGCACCACACTTTCACTCCTGACTGAGTGACGGGTTCATCAGTATTGGCTCGGTCTGCTCTCCTCTTCCTCTGAAATCCCTGCTTTCACCCTCCCTCCTCCTACTATCCTTTACTGGGAAGAGGTTTCAGACTCCAGACGTCCCATCTGGAACCCTTGTCGTGCTCATTAATCATTTATAGATGATAACATTGTCGATACTTTGAATTTCTGGACGTATTTCAGGAACATATTGGTGTTTGTTTCGGAGGCTGCTGCACCTGTTGCGTTATGATCCTTATGCAATATTTTTTGTGTGTTACATGATTTTCTTGCCAAACCAGTTTATGTTCTTTTAGTTTAGCCAATAAAACCCAGTTACACAACACCATCACATGTTGACAGCAGCAGGTGACGTTCTGTTGGGGAAACAAGGCGACAGCAGAGTCAAGAAATGTACTTTAGTCAATAAGATCACTGCACTGGCAACACAGAGTCGTCACTCATTTGTCGAACGCTGCATTTGAAATGTTTTTCTTGTGTGTTTTACTAAAGACAGGAACTAACGAAAAGCTTCCTAATCAGGAGGCCTGACTGACACGGAGACGTTGTGGGTGTATTTACACACACAAAGTGTTTACGGTAATATTAATCGGGTTCTTCAGCCTGTTTCAGTTTGACTTACTGGATATAAATATTTAACACACACACACACACACACACACACACACACACACACACACACACACACACAACTAATGACAGCCTCCTCCGAAACTCACATTCTGCGATTCCTCCTGCTTCATGAGTCCATACATGGACCGTGTACAAAGACTGAAGTGGCTACTCACTTATGAATCATTTCTTTATCTGGATAAAAATCAGTTTAAGTTGTTTTCTGGCTTCTTTCTTCCTTTATTCACGGGCTTTTGGCATCACTCCACGCCATGTGCTGCCAAACTTTCAACATATAAAACAAACCAAAAAAATAACAAAAACTAATATTCATGGTTTTGGCACTCTTGTTAAAAGTTGCTGTGTGGTGGGACGATCTACCAGCAGGGCAAAGAACCCAAAAACTGAGCTTTTAAGAAGACAGACGTGGAGACAGACTGAGGCATCAGCAGGAAGAATGGGAGCACTGTGGGATCCTGACACTCTGCTTATTATTAAATAAGTTACGGCTGCTAATGTGGCCAGACAAACTGTCGAGGCTGAAGCTACCTGAGCTGTGCGAGGCCTGGGTTTGATCTTGGTTTGGTTGAGTGATGATCTTACCCGGTGATTCGATCAAATGAATAAAGTATTTAAAGATAAGCAAGGTAAGAGACGGCACACTGAGATACACCGACAATATGGAGTTTGTCCTCTCTGGTAGACACGGGGTGCTAAAAGAATCCTTTGACACGCTGAAATCTGATGTTTTTAGCTAACTGCAGGCATGTTGTTAGCGTTTCAGCCCTTTGTTACTTATTGTTGCGCTGACTGTTTATTCATTGTGAAACACATGATTGAGTAACACCTGGAGTACAAATGCAGACTGTATGACGACACGTTCAAACAAATGCAAAGAGACAGGAAGTGTCAGCGTGCACACACACACTTATTAGCTTTTAGCTGTGGAACAAAAGCCTGGCCTTCTTCCCATCAGCCATCACTGCAGCGGCCGAGTCAATGGTTTCTCTTGAAGGACTCAGACACCGATATCTCGTTCTAAAGAACACAAAACCCAGATTGAAACAAAGACATGATTCACAGGAAAAACTAACTTTGATGTGATTTTGCAATTTCTTCTTTCAGTCAGGAGTCTCAGGATTCTATCAGCCAACCACATTTCCCGTTAACAGCAGAGGAGTTTTTCATGCTCGCCCTGATGTGGTTTACCACACATGGTTTTGTGTGTAACCTCTATTTACTCTCCGTGTAAAGTGTTTTGTGCATGGGAGGAGTTTGCCTTCAGGGCTTTCTGCCAGAAGCCTTTAGGAAGTCAGATGAGGTGGTCCACAAAGTGAGGAGGTCGGGGTGGAAGGATGGGTCAAACCCCGGACTTTCACCCAGGAGACCGCTGTTTGTGTCCTGTGTAAAACCAAAAGGCCTTTTATTTTAATCCAAACCATCCTTTCACAGCGGTGACAACGTGTTAGAAAGGCTTCTAGCAGAAAGCCCTGAAGGAAAACTTCTCCCACGTTTTTTTGTCAAAAGGTCGAAAGGTGGTTTATACTCTGAAACAGAACTAAAGACTCCAAGTCAGATGGATTTCTATTTATCTGTTAACATTGCCTTTTACTGCACATGTACTTGGTGTGATGCAAAAACACCTACGACACCTAGCATTCTGTTTGAGAGGGCTGCACCTTCAGTTTCATGCACATGATCCATTTAATCAGTATCGGTGCCAGTACTGATGCCGCAGATTGGATGGGTGCATCCCAGTATGATTATCTATGTAACAAAACTTTGATTATAACTGGAATCTTTTACTATAAATCAAGGAGTTGATGGTGGACACGGCAGAATTTCTCCTCTTAAATTAAAAAAGGTTCAATTTAAAAACAGAACTGCAGAAAAATAAATCAGGAAATTACATGAATTCCAATGTTTCAGGTCTTCTGAGAATAATCGCAACAGATAATCAGCAGCTACAAGTCAAGACCACTTCAGTCGAGTCCGAGACAAGACCGAGTCGAGTCCGAGTCAATACAGAGTCCAGACCAAAGAAATACAAGCAAGAAAGGAAACCTGCCAAAATGTGGCATTATTAGCTACAATTTTAATCACAACTCTGAGGATAAAAATATAATTATCTTATAAACAAAATCTTCTTGCACAATGTTACAACTGAAATCTGAAAGTCTGTTATCTGTCCTGTATAATATTTGTGCCTGAAACTTACATGCTGACATCAGCATGCAGAGCAGCGCTGAGCAGGAAAAACAAAAACTGGACTTTGGTTGAAACCAAAACCTGCATGTGCTCAGAGACCAAGACTACCGAGTAGCACGGCCCCGCCTCATGACGAACTGTGTAAACAGAGAGAGCATTAACGAATGCGCCAACCAAGCTGGGACCTGGTCCAAGACGCAGGTCCGTGTAGTGTTACACTCTAGAAACAGTGTTTGTGTATTACTAACATGATCATGGTGCACAAAGGAAACCCCAAACTTTGGTGAGTGTTCACCGTTGTTTCAGAGTCTGTGTTCTTTTCTTTGCTCCAGCTCTTTAACCAACTCCAGTCTGACGTTAATGAGCGCGCTCACCTTCTGGGCTGCTAAACATTAACTGACTCACTGCCACGATCGAGGAAGCAGCAAGAATAAACTAGTGTAAGAAACAACCATCACAACATTATTAGTTATGTAACTAATGTCATCTGAAACAAACACCAGATTATTATTATTTTAGGAAAGAAACAAAAATATCTACTTTTCTTTGAGTACAACCCACATTAGCACCATCCTTTGATTCTGGTATCATTTAGTTTCATTATTTGTGTTATATTTATATGATCATTTTGACCCCAATATAAAATATCTGAAATAAACAATTTTAAAATTTGATTTGTCTTTAAACACAAGAGTAGACAGACCTCCTGGTAGTGTGCGATACTTTAAATTAGAACCCATGGCAAACATGAACTCAATCAATAGTTCCATCTATTGAAACTGCATATAGAGGCAGAGTGACTGGGGCCCCCAGGAGCCCAATACATTTGTATTTTTAAAAAGCACTAATTAAAAGAGAAACAGAATATTATAGAAAAAGAATGATAGAATAAAGCACCTGTGATTCACATGTGACAAAGTGTAGATTGAAGCTACACATTTACTTTTATAAATACTTGAATGAACCAGTTCCCTCACGGGTCTTCTACTAGCATCCAAACACGCAGGCACAACGTCTGTCCAACCGATCCGTCACCGAGCACTGCTTTCTGTACTTTCAGTACTTTAACGAGTCCTATGCAGTGGAGAGACCCTGCACACGCTGGTGCACACTCTAAAAGCCACCTGCAAGGCTGTGTTCGGGGGACAGATGTCCATATTTCATATGTTAGACCCCCAGTTACCCGCAGTGATTCGGTGCCTGCACGGTAAGTAAAGTCAGTTATCAGCGTGAACACCTGCACCCAATACTCGAAAACCCCCAAAACTAGAAATGTCATTACAGTTAGAGGGTCCGATCCAACGTAACACCAGAACTTCCTGGAACTAAACACGCGGTGAGTCTAAACCTGCTGTGAGCAAAGTGTCTGTGTTTCTGTGACGTTTGCCGGCTGAAGGACAACCTGAGATTGAATAATATGTGTTTGAATGTGAAGCAGGATGTTGGCAAGCGTCTGCAAACAGGGCTAAATAATTCTTAGAAACACATGACAATAAAAGATTAAAGATCACTGCAGAGGGGAAATCCTGCAAACAATCGGACTGGATTTTGATGAACAACAAGCTCTTTCCTGGCTCAGTTTCCCTGTAATCTGTGCTGACTTCACACACACACTCTCTGCTTTTCATTCCTATTCATTTTCCCCGTGGTTTACACAGTAAAAGAAAAGGAACTTTCGGGGGAAGAGAGAGACCTACACTGTAAAAAATCGTACTGAGATCCATAAACTTTTATCTACTTTAAGACAAGCAAAACATCTGCCAGTCTAATAAGAATATTTCAACCCGTTTTCAAAGCTAATCAACGTGTTTCAAGTGTTGTTTTTTCACAATTTCTGGAAAACCCGTTAAAACAAGCCGTTAATCACCTGCTTTCTCTCTGAGAATCACAGGCTAATGCATCATTTTACCTCCAGCAGCCTTGACATGCACACTGTTACGTAAATGTTGGTCACTTTAACATAAAAGTCACATCGACCTGTAATGTTTTTCCGTAAAACTTCCAACGCGGCACGAGTCTGAATTGAACGGCGTCACATGACGAGGTTAAATACAGAGATCTTGTTCACCTTAACAAGTTTACAGAAAAGATACTGTCCCCTCGTGTTAAAAAACAAACATATATAACCACAATAATAATTAGACCGGCAGCCTAACCTGCCCTACAGTTTACATTTTTATCTCCGTCGACTGTAGAGAGGAAATATATTAATATCAAACTAAACATCTCGGTCACTGACAGACAGGATAAGACAGGCAGCAGAATTCTAATAAATGATGAAACTGATCGATACTTTATTAGTAGATTCACTGTGAGAAGAGAAGGCGAGCGGCATACAGTCACTTTTCGTCTTAGGTCCCTATATTTTGACTGAAACTGCCTTTGTTTTACAAAGTCCTGTTGGTGTTTCTACTGTCCTCTGCTGGAATCACGGTTCTCCAAAGATGCATGTAAAAACAACAGCATGCCGTGAAATACTGAAGAAATGGCAACGCAAATGTCTCCCTGCACAAAAAGGTCAAATACAGTACAGTTAAAATGTGACTGCTAAACTCAGCTTCTGCTTTCAGTTTCAGCCAGTTTGCTGGTTGGTTGGTCTGAGAAACGCACATCAGATAGTGCATTTCTCAGAAGTCAAAAACACCACAAGCTTCGTTCTTTAAGTTGCCTTTCCGACGTCACATTGGGGGACAGACGCTGTGAGGAGGTGAGAAAGGATCCAGGGTTTGAACGTCTCTTCAGCTCTGTTTCTGTCTCTTTTATATAAACAACCACCTCCATGTTCAAACCCCGCCCCCTCGTCGGACAACACGTCGTACGAACGCGTTCTGTTTGAGCGTAGCCCGACCCTTCATTTTCATGATGCAAGTTTAAATTGAATCCGATCTGAGTGCAAAGCGTCTGTGAGAGACGATTTTCTCGGCTGTCGGGTGTAAACAAAACATCCATGAAAGATTCTGCCTCCTGAGATCCAACAACCATCTCACCCAGAGGGAGGAGACCTGGACTGAAGACTGGGACATAGTTTATATGAAGCTTTACCGCACATCTGGCAGGTAACTGGATGTACAGGAATCCACATTTACAAGGTTCCCACACATGCCGCTCCCTCCCTTAATAAATGCTAACTGTATCTGTCAGCTGCTGTAAACCTACATGACGTCACCTCTCAGCTGAACCCTGAAAGCACAGATGAGTGTGATTAACAAACACGCTGTTAAAGCTGCTGCAGCACACTGAAGGAAACACTACACACTTAATGAGCTGAGATAAACACAAACTCGGACCCGAATCTGGAGCTGGAACCTCCAAGGTCCTTATTTCTGGACCAAATGCGTCATAACAGGTCAGCAAGGCCCAAACACAGAAACAAAGCGCTCCTGAATGAACTTTGTTATTTAATGGGGCTTCATGAGACCCTTCATAGTCATAAACAGTTAACGTCAGGCACCAGTACTCACGCTAACGTGAACTAGAAAAACAGAAGCCAAGAATAAACGCTCTCCACGGCATGATTTGTTGATTCAAATGGTCCAGTTCATTCTTCAGTTTGTTCAGTTATTGTTTCGGTTTAATAGTTCGGTGGTCTACAAAAACAAAACGCCTTTCACAGTTTCCACAAGCCGTAGGTGAAGTATTCATGTTGCTTGTGTTGTCTGACAAACAGCCTAAAACCCAAAGAAATTGAATTTACAATGATATAGAACTGAGAAAAGCAACGTGCGAGGCTGGAATTAGAAAATGTTTGGCATGTTTTACTTTTACAAATGACTTAAACGATTCATTTTCTGTCAATCCACTAATTAATCGGCTAATTATTACGTACGTAAGTTAAAAGGCGTCACGTGCCTTAAGTCAACGTTGACTTTTGGTTTCACATGGGACACGAACAGCGGTCTCACCACCTCACCTGACTTCCTCCTTTGCACTAGAGGCCGCCACCTAACAATAAACGTAAATATGGGACGTAATAAGCTGATTGCACAGACGACGTATACGGGTCGTATTTTTGGGGGGGAGGGCGGTCTGTATTTTTCAGAAGACAGACAGGGTCAGAAATATCACAGACACCCCAAATTAATGTTGAAAGGTGCTCGTTCACATAACGCTGTGATTTTGACAAAAATAAAAGCAGATATGTTCAAGCAAGTTTCAAGTCTCTGAAAGTTTCATTCATAGCAATGAAATCTAACCAACAGTGTATAAAAAGGGGCGACTCAGCAGTAAAGTAATCCCTCCGATGCAGCAGCAGCAGAGCGACGTGTTAAACCTCTGCAGAAGAGAAAGGAAGACGAGTCTGAAGGCTGCTGGACACAAAAGCTGCTGTCTGACAGGAAACAAAGCAATGCAGAGCCATCCGTCATGCAGACAGGTCAGCCAAGACCTGACGCACTCCCCAAAAAACTCACTCTGTATTATTGTGCTTCCTGTCACATGTGGAGTACTTAAACAGAAAGTAAGCACCAGGAAACACTTGAAGGAGAGCCTCTAAATCTAAACTCTTTACTTGGTGTGTGTTTGCTGTTGGTTAACAGGAACAGTTTTTGCAATTAATAAATCATTAAAGTTATTTATAAAACAAATACTCCATCTTGTACTGAATGTCTTTGGGTTTGGACTGTTCGTTTTTAAATGTTCTGACTGAACGTTTTATCAACACACTCAGTCTTATTCTATATTCTTCTTACTGTCAACAAATCCCATAAAAAGCCCAACAACATGTCAGTCCGTCTCTCAGTCCTGTCTGACTTCCTGTCTGTGGCTCTCAGTCCTGTCTGACTTCCTGTCTGTAGCTCTCAGTCCTGTCTGACCTCCTGTCTGTGGCTCTCAGCCCATTGGTTCCTACTGAAGACGTAAATCTTTAAAAACACCTCACAAATATATAGTTTCATGTGTAAAACAGCTGCTCGCTGTAGGTTTATCAAACAAACAGGAGGAAATAGTGCATTTGTTGGGGACTATTTCCAGAGGCGGATTAATCCACATTTGTGTGTCTGTATATATATATATATATATATATCACGGTCCTGAGTAAAAAAAGAGAGATTTTGTTGAAAACACAAACTCACCGGATGTTAAAGAATCTTCTTAGCGTCCTACAACAACATCAGGTCAAATCAAAGATGGCGCAGGGCTCCCTCAGAGCTGCCACTGGTGGAGAGAAGATATTTAAATTAGAGCATTATATTATATTACAGTATTTTACAATTTGCTTTGGCTCCATTTTCACGTTTCAATGTGCAAAACTCTTAAAGCAAAGAGCTGAAGTAACAAACGTTAAACACAAAGTGCCCAACTTAAAGTGTAAAACTCTCAGAACACAGTCTCCTCATATTTCATAAACCTCGTATTTCTACTAAATACGCAGATGACTGATTTAATGCAACATGTGATGCAAACATTGCTGCGTATTTCATCGTGATTAAAATGATGCAATGTTTTGAATGTCTCTTAGTGTAAATTGTGGTGTGTAGTTTGGTGACGGTTACTGTGGCGTATTTTTGATAATTAAACTTGTCTCTAATAAAAACAAACTTTGAGGTCGATACAGATGACAAACATAAATGTATATAAATGTAGGATTCACTGATTCAGATTATCTATATTTACAAAAATACAGCATATTCAATAAATGACATTTACTCAGCGCTGTTTGTACAATGTGAAATGACCACTGCACACTCTGTGTTGATGAGCACTAGTTACTGTTTGAAAGCAATATTTGATCAGTTTATTTTAAATTGTAACATTAATTAAATTAATATAAATGTTGTGATGCTCTGAAAAACTTTAATTATTTAATTTAATACAGATATTTGCATTTTGTGTGAGATTAAGTGGCATTTTCAGGCCTAAATCAGTAGTTTGTAAATTGAAACTCTGAACAAAGTCAAACATTATAATGTAATGTGGCTCACTGATGTCCTGAAAGGCATTCTGGGAAATGTAGGCCATCATTAACAGGCGCAGCAGCAACACATGCGTGAACAGCAGGACCGACGTGAACACAGACTGATGATAATTATAGGAGGTTTCCTTTAAATAAAACGTGACACTGCAGGTGCATCACGGGTCATTAACAGGTGCACTGACCGCCAGGTGAGCTGCGTTCATACCTGTTTGACTGGTGAGAGTCGGAGAACCAGCAGCGAGCAGAACGCCAACAAGCAAACAGGCTCCGCCGGGTCAGCTGACCCTTTAACACACGCCACACCTGACCACAGGTAGCCAATCACTGCAGCCCATCAGGTTTCAAAAACTCATGCTGCGTTCAAATGCAAGTAGAGACTGGGAAACCCCTGCTTCCTGCTGGGAAAAGAGACGTTTGTGTTTGGGACTTTTTTCTCAAACTTCCTGAAGTGGAAACAAACAAACACAGACAGCAGTCAGGAAGTCTGAGCACACAGGTACATTAACAGCTGATGGACCTGGGAAATTATGTTTGATGTGTTATTAACAAATGTTTTCACACTTAAAACATCAAGGTGGAGACTGCATGTGCTCCCGATGTGAAAAATAATCAATTAAAATCTCATTTTCATGGATCCCCAGTGGATGCAGACAATCTAAATGTTCCTCATCTCTGCTGTTTTGTCAAGAACTCCTGAATAAAAACAGGTATGATGTCAAGTTTTTCACAGGAGGGACGTTTGGTTTCATTTGAAAAGGTCACCACTAAAGTCCGACTCGTCATCTGTGACATACACACACATAAACATAAGCTTGACACAGAAAGAGAGACTAAAGGGGAAAATACAGCAGAAGAGGAATTCACTGTACGTACTCATAATGCATCACACACACTTTACACACCATCAAGAGGAACTTAAACACACACACGCACACACACACAAACCCTGTCCCCCCCTCCCGCTCTCCTCCTGAGAAAAGCCCCTGATTGGTGGCAGCAGATCGTTATCAGCCCTCGACACCACAACACTCCTCTTCCTCTTCCTCTTTTCTCACAGAGCCTCGGCCATTGTGTTCGCAGCTCGCCTGTCAATCAGGGAAAATGACACATTCTGTGATTAATTGATCACCGTTTCACTAACGAAGTTTCAAGAACACTTACTGGGCTGTAAGTTCACAAAGTGTCTGAGCTGAACGGAGCTGAAAGTCGTTTTTTTTTAATATTTTGTAAATATAAACCAGTTCATTTCTTGGTGTTTTGTTTAAAGAGTGACTTTGATTAGTGGGTTATTGATTTCTGTTGATTGATAAATCTCATGGACGGATTATGGGACCCTGGGCACCGACATGTGAAAGGCCCCACCACCTCTCCTGCAAAGACACACAGACTTTGTGGTCGCTTTATGTCTCTTTGTAGTCGTCATTATGCATCTGTCTGTAGTTTTGTGTCTCTTCTTTTTTGCAGGTGAAGCTCAGGGGGGCCCCTGACCCTTTGGGCCCCGTTCAGTAATCCATCCATGATTAATCAAATTATTGTTTCAGCTCTACTTGTCAGCATTTCTGGGAGATCCTGTCCTTAAAGGGGAACTGATTTTCCCCCTCAGTGTGTTCCCAGGTGTTTCCAGGTGTTTCCAGGTGTTGGGGACTTCTGCTGCACATGTTTTAAAGTAGTATAAAGCCTTCAGCGTCTCAGAGGGCGCTGTGTGGCGTCTGATAAACGTCCTCGAGTGACATCACTTGAGTCAGCGTGGATCGGGGCTGAAGATGAAAACAGTGTGTCGGTGTGGAGTCAGAAAGACGTGAGCTGACCGGACCTCTGCAGCCCGCTGCTCGTCTCTGCTGCAGGCTACGTTAGCCGCTGCTAGCACAACACACCACAGTCTCCCACTGAACTGTCAGCAGTCAGGTTGCATTGTGGGTAACGTCTGACAGTGTTGAAGGAGTGCAATGATAAATCAGAGGAGGACTCCTTTTTCATTAGTTTAGCGTAACATTACGAACCTCTTCACCTCCACAAACACGTGCTGGACTTCATTCAAACATAAATGGTACGATTCCCCTTTTTGTTGCTGGATTTTTGCTTTTAAAACTTCCAAAACAGAATTAACTCTTTATGTTGTACAATTCTGCACAACATGCATGCAATACAAATTACATTGTGAAAGCACAAATTCTACAACACTACAGAACAAGCTTCAAAACGTCTGCTTGAGTTTGTGATATTACGTTTATTATCTGCAATAATCTATTAGAATCTGTCTGTATTTGACTTCTTCAGTCTCTACTTTCCATTTCACTCATCCCTGCTCTGATCCTGTCAGTTTGATGCGCTCCCTCATCGTCTTATCTAATTTCATTCACACAAACTTCCTTTGGATTCACTCCCAGACACCTTTGCCATATTTCACACATTCATCTCAGTCTGAATGCGTCGGCTACGGGTTTGTTCAAATGTGATGACGGCCGGTCGGAGTGCAGGTGAGAGGTTATCTGCGGAAGGAGGAGCGGCTTCCTCTGGCAGCCGTTCTGCTGAGCATACATTCCTGGAAATGTACGGTTCATGGCAAAATGTAAAATATAAAAAACAACAACACTGACATCTGCTCTTAATAGATTCAAGCAGACGTTCCCTCAAATGTGCAGCAGAACAATACAACGCAGCATAGTTTAACCTTGTTACAAAAATGTGTCCTGTGGACTCTGAAAGACGCCAGCAGAGACGGAGAGTGAGACAGCGTGTGAATGTATGACAGACAGAGCCAGAGAGTGAGACAGGCCGGTAGCGTGAAACAGCTGTTTCCTGCTGTATAAACTGCTGTGTTCCCACAGCATTCCTCAGCAAACGATTGACAAACAAGCAGCGTCTATAAATCAGATTCTCAGCTCACAGCTGATTGATTGATCTGACTGACTGATCCGTCCGATCGGTGAGGAATCAGCTGTGTGCGATTCAGTCTGTGGTTTGGAAAAGGCACCTTGTCCTTCAGGGACTGACTGTTGTTTTAAGAAAGACTTGAGAAGTCTGACCTCGTAAAACCTGCAGCATCACAAGCTTCAACATAGAGATACTCCACCTTCTTAAGATCACTCTTATAGATTTATAGCTTCATTATTGTCTTTAACACAGTTCTGCAGGAATTAGTCCTAAAACCCTGAAATGAGTTAGCATGTTAGCATGTTAGCTCTTCCTGTTCCCTCGTCTGGAAGTCAGTGGATTTCTTGAGTGTGTTTTTGGTTCCTGAAATAAGGTCTGTGGTTAACACAAGCGTTTTGTTCTGAGACATAAAATCCGTCAGTAAATACCCCACTGGTGAGTTTTGAAGCTTTTACGTGTCTTAAAAAAGGCGGTTGCTAACAAGCGGCTAAATGAGACTACAGAGGTTGTCGGGGACGTTAAACGTCGTCACGCCGAACACAGAAACTCATCTGCTCACTCGTCCGCCTTCACAGCCTCGTTGGGTTTATACTGCAAACTGTTCTAACTCAGACTTTCCCAAAGGCTTCTGTAGAAACCAGATTACAGGTGTGAAGATGAAGTCATGTGACCGCGGTGTAGCTGGTTTATAGCTTTTTACTTACAGACTTACAGCGAGCAATCCAAAATGTGAAGAACTTTGGGCTGCATGTTTGTATGAAAGATGCTAATATAATAATATATAAATAAAGCTGAGTTGAGTTAAGGCAGCAATTAAACTTAAGTTTTTAAGTTAAATTAGATGGATAATTTTTACAGTGTAACTTTCAACTTCTTTGATTGTGAAATCAGGGGTCATTTACGAAGGCTTTAACTGCAAAAATCCATCAGTGATGCAGCCGGTGAACAGCAAACTTGTTCATCCGCAGTTCCCACAGTTTGTGATTGATTGCAGGTTGTAAATTCTTCTCGTCGTCTCCTGCCCGAGTGACGGAGTCGAGTTACAGTCTCAGAGAGAGAGACGGAGAGAGAGAGAGACAGGGAGAGAGAGAGACAGGGAGGGATTTTCTCCTTTTTTCCCCCAAATATACACAAAAACTAAACTTCCTTTCCAAGAGTGAGAGAAACTCCTCTGTAAACCATGTTATTGTGTTATTTATTGTGTTTTTATTATCTACCATGTCCAGGCTAAATATCTAAATGTCTTTCCAATACAGTTTACGTGAACTGAAAAGCAGATTAACATCCTAAACTGCAGAAATGTTGTGTTTTACTTCCCTGTGCATCTCTCTCCATCTTTCTGCAGTCTGATTTCTCAAACATCACGTAAGCAAGAATCCCAGTTTCTCCAGAAAGAAAGCCGATCTCTTCGCCATGTTGACACATAAGCTGCTTTGTTAATCGGCTTCTTCCATGTGAGCACGTGCAGGACAAAGACGTCAGACGGGGAGCGTATCACAGATAACAAGATCGTTTCATTCAACCTCAGAAACAGAAGAACCCCAGGTGTCCACACACCGAACTCTCTGCCACGTGGTTTTGTCTTGATGTTTCTTGGTAACTCCACATGAAGGCTGGCAGGACTTTCAAAGGGATGTGTTTGACGGGGGGGCATTTGTCAATAGTCGAGACTCAATACTTTATTGTCTTTTCAGCAACGTTGAAAGAAACTTGGTTTGGTGAGCTCGTCACATAACAGGAAAAGTAAATAAAGCAAGTGTTCCCGTGGGGAAGCTACTGGTAGCATGAACCAGCTGTGACGTATACCATCGTAATCATCCCCTCACTGGACGATATTTATGATTTAGGAGTTAAGAGTCCTGCTTCTGATACTTTTCAGTCTTTTAAAAGAAGAGAGAAAGTTAAAAAGATGTTTCGGGTGAGAGGAGTCCTGAAGAACGGAGCAGACGGATGTGGAACAGGTTGTTTATCAGGTGAAAGTGTGAGGATGCGCGTTTGATACATGTACTGGATCTGTGCGATTTTATTTTGAAAAGTTCAGGAAGCAGCATTGTCTGGTGTGTGTGTGTGTGTGTGTGTGTGTGTGTGTGTGTGTGTGTGGTGGAGGGGGGTGGGGGTGGGGGGTCAGACAGGTGTTGGGGTTCTGTTAGACTCATCATCACCGTGGTAATGTCCTCCTGGTCGTCACGCCAACTCATCCTCCTGGAGAAGTTCCCACGATGGGCGGGGTCAAAGGTCGGCTCCTAGACGGATGTAGGGAGGGATGAAGGGAGAGGAGGAGGAGGAGAGAGATGCACGAATATCATGTCACTGATTTGTAGGTGATGTTCCTGCAGGTTTATTTTAGATTTCTTTACCCATATTTTATATTTTCTTGAGTCTAAAAGTTCTCACACGTGGCGTCTCGTCTCGGCTAACTATAAACTATAAATTAGTTATTTTACTCGAAGAAAGTCAATATGTAGAAATGCTTTACCTGCATCAAAACACACACACACACACACACACGCATATTTATTCATTACATTCATGTTTTTTTGTGATCAAATTCTTGACAAAATACACCAGAAGGTTCAGAATCATTATTTTAATCATCAACTCATGCAAACTGAATATAAAGTGTTTTATAAAGTGTATTTGTACCATTATTGTCTCTTCATGTGCAGACAGAACACAAGCCGGAGTGAGACCGTGAGACTCATTCATTCACTGTTTAGAAATAAACCGGCCCCTGCTTCCTGTGCAGAGGGCCGGGTGGCCCTCACTGTGTGTGTGTGATTTATGCCATTTAAAGCGTCCAGCTGAGACAAACCAGGGTCGTGTGTGTGTGTGTGTGTGTGTGTCTCTCAGCAGCACTTCCTCTTCACGCTGCAGCAGAAATCACTTCCCGTCCTCTTTAGAGAAGCTGGAAAGGTTTATCAGGGCTGCAGGTAGACAGCAGTCTGATAATGGCGACCTGGAGACCAGCAAGTGAGGAAGAGGAGGAAGAGGAAGAGGAAGAGGAGGAAGAGGAAGAGGAGGAGTACACCCACACAGCTTAATGATGAAGAAGGAATCATCACATCTGAGTGGTTTTGTCTGATCATCAGTATGCCGGCGGCCATCTTGGCGTGTTCCTCGGTGGGTTCTCGGGCCGCTGCTGTCTTGTGGATCTTCTGCTCCACCTGTTGGAGGCTGCACCTGGTGGAGGCTGATGGGTTCTCTGATTTGGGGGTGGAGGTCTGCAGGTCTGATCCCGGTTCACGATCGTAAACAAACCATCAGTTTATCCAGATCGACTGAGTACATTTACTCCAGTTCTGTACTTGTTACCTGTTTTTACTTCTGCTCCACTACATTTCTGACTTTTTATCCGACATTTATAGTTATTAGTTACTTTAAAAGACAAAATATGACACAAGTCTATAATATGATGCAGTACTTTACACCGGCTCCACGTTGACAAACCACAGCATTAAAATGCTCTTACATGTGCTTGATTATAACAAAAAAAATATAATATAATAGGAGCCATCTGCTGATCCAGATAAATAAACCACTTTATTAGGAGGTCAAACTGAAAGTAAACTACGGTAAGCACAGTAGGTCAAAGTTCAAGCAGGAAAGTGGGACTGCAGTTCGTCTTTGTCTTTCCTTCCAAATAAGTTTGACGCACCTGTTTCCCACCTGTGTGACGGCCTGAAGGCCTCACACACGTCACCAGGTCTCCAACGTTATAACAAACATTGTGATAAAGAAATCCACAACACAGAGAGGAGACTGGACCAGCAGGGGCTGCTGAATCAGCTGCTGTGACCCTGGAAGGTCAGAGGTCGTCCCGGGAGGAAGTGAAAGAGCAACAGAAACAGAGCCCACAGACAGACAGACAGACAGATAGGGCGCTGTGTGTGTGTTAGAGGTCAGAAAGGTGAGAGGGGATGGAGGAGAGAGCTGAGAGCTTCAAACTGCACCAGGGACCAATCAGTGAAGCTCAAAGACGACAAACGCAGGAAACACATGGAAATTTATAAAAGTAACAAATGTTTTAAAATGCAAATATAGTAAAGTGTTGCTATGCTTTAATGTCCACAACAACATGCTGCAAAGATATAGAGTCGGAGACATGAGCTCCATCTGAACGTCTCGTTCTCAACAAGAAGGTCAAGAAGTGTTTTTCCTAAAAATGCTGTACTGTTCCTTTAAGGGCGAAGACCTCATTAACGCTAACTCTCGTATCTAAACGGGACGTTGAAATGTTCAGCTGTGAGACAATACGTTACTCATACCAACACGTCCTCACACCTGAAGGACACAACAGGTCGTTTGTCGATGACAAAAAGAATGGCCGCTGGGTAATTCCCCACTGGTCTGCTGAACCTTTTATCTATGTTCTAGTTTTCCTGCAGTTTGAGTTGTTTATCAGATTTTGAATAGAGACAGAAGCATCGCAGGGAGTGGAGGGTAAGACAGGGCTATAGTCTTTCCCTAAATCAGCGTTTTGAATGCATTAAGACATGAGAAAACACACTGAGGATGTCACATGACACCAGAGTTTAAGCTGTTAAGACGATCAGATTTAAAAAGTCAGACTGTGTGATAACAGGGACAAGAAACTGCAGGTCACCTGGCCTGTGATGGCTTCCAACCTGTCTGATCGTCTTACTGCTCGAGTTTCTCCTTTTCACTGATGACATAGACATCGTGTGTTATTATCACTGATGGACAAACCTACCAAAATAAGATTGTAATAATCCACAGTGATGCTTTAAGTCGGGACATGTTTGTGTCCCGACTGACCTCGAGTGTGTATTCGTCCACTTCCTTTTCCATGTTCCCAACTGATTGAAATCATCAATCAGCTCCAAACTGTGAGAGCTTCTTTCTGCCGCCCGCCGCCATTTTGAAGCTGACTTTCAGCAGAGAAGTTAACCAGAGAAGAAGAACCGTGGGGCCGTTCCAGCATCAGATAACACGCAGGCACAGGATGGGCGGTTCTCTGTGAATATTTTAAGATGTGCTGTATTTCTCGGGAAAATCTCGCCTGTTTCCCACGAGAAAAATACCACAAGTCAATTTCACGCTTCAGACACCTGAGCTGCTCCGGTGAACACAGAACCGCCTCTTAAAGATAAGACCACAGTGAGCTGCTTCACGCTCGCGCTCAGTGGTGAGATCACGGGTCATCTCCGGCAGCCGGGGGGCTACGGTGGCCAACAAGGACAAAGGCAGGTTCTGATCACATTTTTACTTTTAATTTAACGTCATTTATTTTACATTTCTACGTTTTTACTGTGAAAATCAGGCAGACAAAGGAAACATGTGAGGGAGGAACCTGACGTGTTTCCATTATTCTGTCCACTGTGGAAGAACCTGCCGTGGTTCCCATGGAGAGCATGTGTGTGTGTGTGTGTGTGTGTGTGTGTGTGTGTGTGTGTGTGTGTGTGTGTGTATCTGAAATATTCATTATGAGAGAGGGAGGTAGAGGACAAGCAGGACGGCGACAGGGAAGACTTGATTCATGTCCTCGTCTTCATCCTTCCTGTTCCTGTTTTCTCCTCACAACTTTCTCTCTCTCACACACACACACACACACACACACACACACACACACACACTACATGTCATGCAGGATTGGGGGCTTGTATCCAAAACAAGCTGGGAAAGAGAGAGAGGGAGGAGGAGAGGTCAGAGGTCGGGGACGGTGATGGAGTGATGACAGGTGTGTGTTTCATCTGTGTGTTCTTCACTCTCTCTCTCTCTGCCTGTCTCTCTCTCTGCCTGTCTCTCTCTCTCTGTCTCCTCCTCACCATGTCATCCCCTCAGCCGTGGCCCAAATCAGTTTCCCCCAAAACCGGATGACATTAGTCAATGGACAACTTAAACTTCGCCGCCGCTTCAGCTCCGATTACAAAGAGTTATTTATTATAGTATATATTTATTGATCTCGTAGCATTGCAGTAATCACTCATAACGCTGTGATGTGTGTGTTGTGCTGATGTGCAGAAAGTGAGACGCCGTCAGAAACAGGAAATGTGCGTGTACGCAGAGTGCAGTGCATTTGAGACAAACCACCTCTTTACTCTGTGTGTGTGTGTGTGTGTGTGTCCTGTTTGTCACTGTAGTGCGACCCTCTAATATGTCCTCCCGTTCAGCTTCCTGTTGGCTGATTAAAGGAAACGGCTTCAGATTACAGTTTCTGTTTTTCAGGAAGAAAACACTTCTTTCTGCTTGGAGGACAAAACAGAGGTGGGGATGTGGGGATGAGACGATCTTCAGCAGCAGGAACTTCAGCTACACTCACTGTTTGAATGTTTAGCTGCCTTTGTGCTGACGTGGATGTGTGGCTCAGCGTCTCAGGGGTCACTGGATCACGTTTGCGATGCTTTGCTGTTTCCATCAGTGTGACGAGCTCCTCGCTTGTGGCTCTTTTCTCCACTTGTAAACATATATAAATGTACTGACAATTGATATAAAATGAATATTTAAACTGTTTAATTTTTACTTGGTCTTTACGTACACACAGCAAAACATTTCTTTTTGTTCGTTTCCATCACAGGAGAAGGAACGCTGCAGCTTTTATTCTGCTGATATTCGCTATTTCAATAATGAAGACAAGATGGCGGATGTGACAGCCGCAACAGAATCTGTCACCAGACGCGTCATACGTGAGCTGCAAATGTGTTTTCAATATGCTGCACAACAAAGAAACCTGCTGCAGAACAGACTCCTCCACACATCTGCGGTTAAGAACAGAACCAGACTCATTGTGACGCATTCAAAAAGTCTGAAATATGACACACTGGTGTCACTGATGTCCTCCACTCATGCGCAAATGAACCCCGAACCCCGGCAATGCTCAGCAGCAGAAGTTCAATACCAGACTGGCTGTTGGCAGAGCGCAACCTTTGACCTTTACTCAGCTTGCTGGGAGTCTGTTGGTTTCCATTTCCACCAGGTGACACTCAGAAGAGCTCGCAGTTCAACCTGAGGACAGGTGTGTGTGTGTGTGTGTGTGTTTCAAAGACAAAGCCAGTCAGGTGAACAGCAGGTGAGCCAGAGTCTGAAGTTCTCTCCACTCTCCTGCTGTCAGTGTGTGTGTGTGTGTGTGTGTGTGTGTGTGTGTGTGTGCTGCTCATTAACCAGGAGACGCTGTATCAATTAACAAAACAGAGAAACTCTAAATCCAGAGAGGGAAAGTAAAAGAAAACAGAGACGATGTTAAAGAGGGAACGTAAACGAAGAGGAGGGAAACGAGCGAGAAGAGAGGGAAGAACAGGAGGAGGAAACCAGGAGTTTCCTGTTCACTTCAATGAGCCGAGTCAACAGCGGAGATAAGACCTGGACACACAGCCTGATATCCCACAAACACGCCGTCCTGCTGCCCCAAATACTCACCAGAGCACCAAATGTGGATTCATCCGCCGCTGAAAATAGTCCCCAACAAGTACACTTCTTCCTGCTGTTTGTTTGTTTGATAAAAACTAAAAACTTTGTTTTTAAAGTTTAACGTCTTCAGCAGGAACCAATGGGCTTGGAGCTGAGAGCCACAGACAGGAAGTCAGAAAGTACTGAGAGACAGACTTACAGACAGATTATTTGAAGAAAATTGGCAACCAAATCTCACAATGTCAATGTGAGAGCAAGATTTTTGCCCACGAATCTGAATCACCACCCACATCTGTAATATTTTTAGTGACTCAGGCAGCAGCAGGTGTTGGCATTGATGGTGGTTTCCCCAGAAAAATAACCAATTTTTATTTTAGGCGGGTTTAAGAATCAGGACATCAAGGGCGGATGAAATAACAACACATTTCTTCCATCAGCATGATGAATGCAGCTAACACAAACACCATGTCATACTGAAGAATTCAGTGTGATCATTTTAACAGACTGGCCAATCAGAAACAGGTACTCTGACTAACCATCATCTTCTTGTCCGGTTTGTTTGAGCAGTGAAGTAACATTCAGTGACAAAGACGGTAAAAGTTCCATTCAAAGAGCAAATCTCTCCAAAATATGAATGAACAACACGCCGGCCTCGGAGTAAGTGTGATGATCCACTGAATGTTAGCAGACAACACACACACACACCACAGAGGAGTGGTTATACTGGATCAGGAACCTTTTTGATCATTATTGTACACACCTGCATTACATTATTACCACTTGATTTAAAACAGATTTTTGTTGTCTTTATTGGTCATTTACTGTTGTTATTGTTATTATTGATTTCCAAAACAATCTAGATACAAAAAATCCCAGAAACAAAGTTGTGATTTGTTTGACAAAAACTGAAAATTTGAATTCTTGAGCATGGAGATTCATTCTTGACCTGAGGACATATATTAAGAATGAAGAAGGCCGTGGGATACTGCCAAAAGCTCAGGGAGTAGCTGAGTAAGTGGACCCTCCATTTAGAATATTTATCACATAGAACTACCACAAATCAAATTGCTGCCACAGTAATTGATTTGTCTTATTATCTCATCATCTGTGAAGCTCTTTGAGCTGCACTAACCTGTATGACAGGTGCTGTACAAATAAAGTTTGATTGATTGATTGACAGGCTGAGATTTGCAATGGGAGATCATTTCCTCGCAGCGATCACCCTGCTAGTTCAGAGAAGTCACACGATAAACATACACGTGATTAGTAATTAACTGAGAATATTAAAAAGAAACACTTCATGTTTGGCAAATCATTCAGTGCTAAAGAAAATGTATTCAGATTCTCCCCTAGATCAATACAGCTTTTTACAGCAACACTCTGACATTTTGGGAATGATGGTTATCTGCTAGTAAATATGAAGCTACAGCAAGCAGCCGGTTAGCTTAGCTTAGCATAAAGACTGGAAACAGGGGGAAACAGCTAGCCTGGCTCTGTCCAAATCTGTCGTCTTGTATTATTATTTTAAAATGTTTCCTGCTCAATTAGACTATGTTTTGTATCCAGATGCTGCGTTTGTTGTGGTCGTCCTTGTTCTTGATCTGCTTGACCAATCACGGTGACAGCACTGCCACCAACCCATGACAGCACCGGGAGCTCGTAATTCCTGAGCAGTGTCTAAGGAGCTGGTCCCCAAAGCAAATGAAATAATGGTTTCCACGTGTCCTGACAGAGAAAATAAAAGCATTGCAGCGCTCTTCGCCTCATTCACTACTTTCTTATATCAGGACATATTGTGTTTGTTATCGGTCACATGTGTGGTGCGTTAACAGAAAGATAATGAGCTGAACACAGAACATTAATGTTATTTTTCTCATTTATTTATGAAAAAATATATTTCTTGATTCTGACTGAGACATTAGGCACATAAACATAGACATATATACAATTCTCTTTCATAAATACAAAATTATTTACAACAGGAAAAATTAAATAAGAAAACTATTGTCTATCGAGGATATGTACACATTGCATTGTTTTCTTAAATTAACGAAGATAGAACAAAGACACGACTACACAGGAACAACACATATTTTTGGTATCAAATGGATTAGGTAATAATAAGTAATTAAAAAAACTCTCTTTGGAGTCCTTCACTGTTGTAAAAGTTTCTTTAAATATAAAAGTAAAACCCGCAGCTGTGACTCTTGGCTGATTTGAATTAGTTGCTGACAGCAAAGACAGAAAAGGCACCAAGTGAAGTTCTTTGATTCATCGGAAAATAAACTTACAAAAGTGGGGAAAAGCCACAAGAATCACAGGAAGACAAACGAAGAAACTGATCTGAAGATGAATCCAGCTCGGCCGGACCGTCTTCCAGCCTGTGACAGGTTTGACTTTTCTTTTATATCTTAAAATTGTCACAGCTAGATTATCCGTTCATGAGGTGGAAATGTAGGAAACAGCTGATTGTTGATAGAGGTACAAACTCTCCCTGATTCACCTGGAACCTCGTTCGGACTGGGACATAAGGACAGGATATGAGTGGATATTGGGACTGGGTCTAGGACTGGAACAGCACATAAAATGGATTTAAAAACACATCACCAGTAGAAAGAGCTGGTTCTAGTGGATTTCAGTGGGTCTTCTGGGCACGCAAAGAACACGAAATCCAAATAAAAACCCTCACTGGCTTCCAGAAGAAACAAATTCTGCTCATTGTGAGTCCAGGATTTAAGTCCTGTTGGAGAGGCACTTCAGAGAGTGATTGTAAGGCTGCTGCTGGTCTTCTGAGTGACGACGGAAAGCCATTCACAAACTGTCCAGTTCAGCTTGTGTGACCTAAAACAAAATGTCTCCCGTTCCTGTAAGCAGGTCCTCTGACGAGTTCATTGTGAAGTAGGAAACAGGAAGCGGTTGCCACGACGATTAGAGAGCATAGCTAAGGCACTGGACTTTTCCGATTGGTGGACAGTTCCAACTCTTTCAAAATTCAGATATACAGACAGAAATATTAAATTAAGATTTAAAGCATAAAAAAAAAGATAAATAGTGCAAATGACGCGGACATTCAGTCTTTCCTCTTTGCTCGGCTCCTCTGCTGCTCTCTCTTTCTTTTCAGAGTCACTGTCATCCAAACATCGTCAATATCAAAGCAGAAAAAGAATAAAAAGCAAATCCTTTCTTTTTGTTTTTCTCCGTTGAGCAGCAGTAATAAATATTAAATTAAATAGTGTGTAGAATAAGATCCTCTGGCTGAGCTGAAAACATTTCAGGCCTTTCAGCGTAAAAGTTCCTCCAGTGGCGGTCTGAAAACTGGAGGTTATACCTGAGGATCAGACAGAGAAACAGCGGTTAGTCATTGGCGTACGAGTTGACTTCTCCTTTCAAAAACACACCAAACATTTGGAAGAAGACTAAAAAGGCCCAGAGAGATGTTTTAAAGTCAGAGTTCCTAAAAAACTGCTGAAAATGTTTCCCAAAATGGAGCCAATAAACTGTCACGTCATGTCAACATGTGACAAACACTTAAAAACTGATTATTATTGTTATTCATTTGCTGATCTGTTAGTTTCATTCAGAGTTGTTGATTCTTGACACGTTGAGAAATGACATGTTTTATTCCAGTCAAGCACACAAACCTGCACCTGCAAATACCTGGAGGTTAACTCAGCAACGGGAGTTTGCTGTTTCAGTCTTCATGTTTAAATCAGCATTTAGACACAAAATAAAACGACAAAAACATCTACATGCTCTCAGTCTGAGCCATTCATCCCTGCACATTTCTGACACAACATGCACAGTCGTTATTGTGAATTGTTATTATCAGACCACTGTAATCTTGTGTTGATAACTAACTAACGTCTATCTAACAACAAGGTATATTTTATTGTCTTGTTTTAGATATTTTAACTCTTTGGACAAATGGCTCAGTGTGCAGACTGCATGACTGTTAAGGTGAATATTTGTTCTTAAAATCTGGAGGCTAAGAGAGAACAGCGCGCTCATATTTTCTGAAGAGCTGAAAAAGCCCAAATTCAACACAGCGCCGGGTTTAAACCAGCTTTTCTATCTTTGTATAAACGCATTTGTTACTTGTGAACATATTTCATCATCACGGACAAAGCAGAGACGGGATTAGACCAAATCAAGTGTGTAGGCGTGTCCTCACCTCAGTAGCGAACACACACTGCTCCATCTGCTCGGGGATGATGAACACCGGGTGATACAGACTGTCCTTTGCAAAGCTGAGAGGAGGGACGATGATGGACGAGTCGCACTTCTTACTGTTAGGGAGAGAGAGAGAGAGAGAGAGAGAGAGAGAGAGAGAGAGGGACGGTTGGTACAGCGACAACAACAAACGTTTTGACAGGTGAAGGCGTGTCAGCTGATCAGATAACAGACGACAAACATGCCGCGACTCGTCTTCACAGAACATGAAACACACACAGAAAGCATCATCAGGTTCTTACAGGTCAAACTTGTTCTTGGCCAGGCGCTGCTCCTCTTTCACCAGGTTACAGTCTGCCATTTTGTTTTTAAACATGGCCATGTTGTCGCCGCCCTTCTCCACCAGCGCTGCGTCCTTATTGGACACTTTAAATTGTCCTCCAGGAATGAGGAAGGCCTCCTTCTCTCTCAGGCTGCCCAGTGGTGCTCCTGGTAAGCCCCCGTTATTGGGTCCACCCCCGCCGATCACTGCGTTGCGGTTGTTCACCGTCTCCAGGTCGTTCTTCACCGATGTGGAAAGGGCCGTCAGCGCCCTACCGCGGCGGAGCTGACGCAGAATGTGGACGGCAGCGCACACCAGCAGAGACAGCGTCACCAGGCCGAGGGCGACAGCGGCAATCAACGCAGGAGGGACATCGTCATTCAAGGGCGGTTTTGTAGTCGTCCTGATGACAGAGTACTCGCAGCGTGCACCCATGAAGCCCGGCGAACACTGGCACACGGGGCCGGTGAAGTGGGTGTAACACGTGCCGCCGTTGTCGCAGGGGAACTGGTTGCAGGGGCTGGTGCGCACGGAGCAGTCCTTACTGGTGAAGCCAAGCGTGCACGTGCAGGTGAAGTCGTTGATGCCGTCGACGCAGGTGCCAGCGTTGCGGCAGGGGTTGCCGGCGCAGTCGTCAATGTTGGTCTCACAGCGAGAGCCGGTGAAGCCCGGCCGACAGCGGCACATGACGCGCTTACCGAGGTCCAAACACTGAGCGCCTGCGGAGAGAACGAGACAGAAAGGTTTTAGTTATTAACACCTGAACACAACAGAAGTGGCTGTGCAGAGGGATGGAAGGAGACCGGATGAGGAGGAGAACAGCTGTTCATCTCATCACATAACACAAAGGTGTAGGTTTATGCTTTAAGCTAACAAGATGGCTGGAAGTGAGGTGCAGCTGATATGGTAGGGAGTGCAGAGTGCAGCCATGAAGGGAAAACACTCACTGACAGCATTTGTAAGTTAAAGAGAAAAGGCTGTACTACAGACATGTTAAAGGGAGAATCAAATAAATACCTGCAAAACTAATGCGGAAAAAAGAGGCCCAAGAATGGTGCCCTGCGGGACGCCAAAGTGTCTCTGCCACCCTAAACAGACTAAATGCTACGGTGTGTTTTTTTTTTTCAAATACTGCTGAACTAAGGTCAGAGTTGAGCTAAAAAACAAAAAAGTAACTTTTACAAGTGTGGGATTGTTGCAAAAGCAAGAAATAATTCCCAATCTTCAAAACCCTTTAATCCTCTAGACTCTCCAAAAACAAAAAGAAGAAGACAGAGTTGATAACAGAAGACTCTGGACAGAGAGGAGGGCAGAGAGAGACGAGAGACGAGAGAGGGATAAAGAGGGAACGAAATGTGTGCGTGATTAGAAACAACCTGAGGAGATGTTCTGTAAAACATTAACTGAAGAAAATGCTAAAGAGATTTGTGAATGAGGAAAAGACGCCAACCAAAAACTAAACTCTTTCTTTTCTGATACAATTATTTGGCAGTGACTTAAATCTTGCAAAACAGTACTGTCTGTTTGGCATTTACTGAGACAGGAAAGGAAAGTGGAGAGTACCTGAGGACTCTCGTCCTGCAGCGGCTGAACTTCTGGGATTGTTTAAACAGCACATGTGGGGGCGATTTGGGGGCGACACACTGAGGCTCAAACCGCAGGCAAAACGCTGTAAACACAAGCTGTTGAATCAGCTCCATATTTGGTTGTCCTGTGCAGCTGCTGTGTTGCAACACTGCAAACAGAGCGGAGCTACAAGCACCCAGTCAGCAGATCTGAGGATGGTTTTTTTCTCCGCCTGTCAGGCTCCCTGAGAGGCAGGAATGATGGCAGATTGAAGATAAGCAGGCGGCTGTTTCGACACGCTAATGAGGACCTGAGGGAGGACTGAAGGCTGACTTGGGACCCTCAGAGACGACTCCGCTCAGCAGGCCAACGATAACTGTATGTTAATTGTAATATTCTGAGATAAAGTTTTATTTTGGGATGCCAGTTCGGTCAGTGGAGCCGTCTGATCCTGATTATCTGTCTGCTCTCGTAAAAAAAAAGGCGGTCTGACTGGACTGGACGTCCATCCGACATGAGAACAGGTGCCTTAAAGCCTAAAAAAGAGAATCTTCTTCTTTCTTCACTTAAACTCCATTTGGTTGTTGCATTATTTCATCCTGTGAGTTACAAAGGTTTCCTAATAATCTCTGTCCTCTGCCCCAAATCAGTGGCAACAAAAACTTGTAAAAACATCCCCAAGTTTTAACACCAGTGTTTCTGCATTTTTTAAATCCTACTTACTACAAATCCTTTCTGGTTTACTGTTTTAAAACATTTGACAAACCCTTTTCTCTTCCTTCAGGCAGCCTTTGGCTGCAAGTTCACGAAATCAACCTGCAAAGACTTGAAACCTGTTGCAGATAGCTAATCCGTCATAATAAACATTATGCTCCATTTAATTTTTGTCAAACCTATGTAATCATTCTGACTGATCTGAAATCCAACCTGCAAGGTGCATTCAAGCGCTGGTAGGAAAATCAGACATCCTACGCTCGGCTGCCGAGGAGCACTCATTAGGAACATTGGCACAAAACTAAACCCACAACAACGAGCCAACATGGAGGATTTGAAAAGGATTTGAAAGGTTTGTTGTCTTGTTAACTAACGCATGTTCACCAGCGATAAACACACCAGACTATGACGGATTATTGCTCTGGAGCACGTTTAAAGTCTCTGCAAGGTGATTAAAAAGAGAGGGCTGGGCGATATGACGGCATATACCGTGCGACGGTAGAAATGTGTCCCCCGGTACAGATTTGGCAACACCGTTTCTACCGCGGAAGCTATCCCTTAGTGTCTCTGCTGTATATTCGGGGCAGGCTATGTAGCTAATCAGGGCTCACGTGAATCCAGCTGCCTCTCAAAGTAACATGATTGTCAGCAGCGATGTAAAGAGAATGCAATTTGTAGTAAATGAGACACACAGGCTTAGGTTTTGCATGCCGCAGCGAGGTGCAACGGGCTGAATTCTCTTGTAAAGCATAGTTGTGAGGCTCGTTTGGCACACAACAGGACCGGGCATTTTCAGAGAGAAATGAGCCGTGGATCAGCCCGGCGCTGACGGCTCTATCAGGCCCAGAGCAGCTGCCGGCGCTGGATTCATGCCCAAGACGACGGGGGGAGTGCAGCCAGGTAGAGAAAGAGAGACTGAGAGGTCTGCTGCTAAAAACAGGCAACGAGTGAAGTGTTTGTGCTGTCAGACAGAAGGTGATAAGACGTGTTCAGAGGCTCCTACATGACAATCCAGGAGTTTATCTGCCCTCTGACACACATACGCAGGTGTCTGATGGGGGTCCAGATCATTCACGTAAAACCTGCAATGAACATCTGCTGAAACAGATTTTACTAGGAAACCCGTGGAGTGTATGTACATAAACTGTTGCTGACAAGAAGGTCGTTGACTCGAGTAAGTGGACTTTATCCAACATGGATCAGCTCCAACACATTAGTCCTTGTTATTACCAGTGGCCTTTAAACCAAGGTAATCATTGTGCTTTTATATTTACGCCAGATCATTAGTGTTATTAAATGACACACTGCTCCAACTGCTCATATAACAGGAGAAGAAACGCACACAGAAAGTCCTCTTAACTGAATCTTCAGGAGGTAATTGATGTTTTACGATTCATTATTTAGGAAGTCCGGGGTCATTCCAGATCATTTCACAGACCCGCTTTAGTACATGTGATTTTTCTTTCTTTAAGTAATTGTGCTTTCATTGTAACTGTTGGTGTGTTAACGTATCAGAACATCATTCATCACTCACTTTTGGAACAGTTTCAGTCTGATTTCAGATTTTATTATTAGTAGTGAAGTTCAACACTTCAGGAAACACCTGAAGCTTTATTGTTTGCAGAAAGCCGAGATTCTTAAGACGCATCGATGTCTGGAGCTGCTTCACGGGGAATGAAGGAGAAACTGATTATATTACACAAGTGGTTGAATGCCGGTCGCCTGCAAGTCTGAACTTTTAGAAAGTCACTAAGTATCCTGGAGTGGTATCAGCCATCTCCACTGAGCTTCACAGCTTGTTTGTTTAACGTCACAGGCTTAGCTGCTGTTTTGTGGTTCAGGTAAATGTAAAAAAATGTAACCTAGCTGGCAAGTACTGACAGGACTGACCCAAAAAAAGATCTGAGTGTTTTTGAAATCACATTCCTCCTGTATGCCGTATGACCCATGTTTCTGTTTTAACCAGTTTTCAGCCTCAGATTGATTCAGTAAGCACAGGAACCGTCCAAACACTCTGCCCTCACTGGCCAAACAAATGCAATGCAGGAAATCATTTCACAGATTTCCAGTAGTGGGCTTTTCGTGCGGCTGGTTCATGATGCCACATTTGTATTATGTTCTTGCAAAAGTGCTAAAAGAAAGAGATGAATTCACAATATCACTGTCACATCTGCCGCTCCGCAAACCTGCACGCCTGACTTTATGATTTGCAGGGTGTTTTTTTGCACGACATTACAGAGTAACAGTAAATGAAGCGGGTTACAGAGGGTTCGTACCATTAGCGCAGGGGTTGCTGCTGCATCTGTCCATCCTCTTCTCGCAGTTTGAGCCCGTGTATCCGGGCGGGCAGCGGCAGCTGTACCCGCCGGCGACATTCTCCACACAGGTTCCTCCGTTGAAACATGGACCATCTGCACACGTCATGGCGCTAATCTCGCAGTTCTTACCGTAGAAGCCCTGAGAGCACGCACACGAATAATCGTTCACCAAATCCTGGAGGAAAGACAGGAGGAGAAGACAAGGTGAGGACGAGAGCAAGCGAAGATTTCTCAGTCCAGTATTTAGTTTCCTAATGTTTCTGTCTGTGTTAGATAGTTATTGAGTTATGCTGCAGTCTTTTTGAAGGATTCTGCAAAAAAGCTATTTTCTAAACAACCAAAACTTATGAAAGTGACAGCTCCATCAGATCTTGTGCGTTGACTTACTTTGCAGCTGCCGCCGTTCTTGCAGGGGTTGCTGTTGCACTCGTTGGTCTCGATCTCGCAGTTTTTGCCGGTGAACCCGGGCCGACAGGTGCAGGTGTAGCTGCCCTGCCCGGTGTTGGTGCACGAGGCGTCATTCTGGCACGGCTTGTGGTTGGTGCAGTAGTTCAGGTCTGGAGTTAAGAAACACGATGAGAGGAACAGTAAGGTTAGTGTTAGCTACAAAAAAAGCAACATCTCTGTAAACATGAGCCACAAGTTTCTGACGCTCCAGATAAAAAGAAAGTGGGCGTTCAGAGTAAGGACTACAGTCAGAAACAGAGATATGATGCAGCTGTTCCTGGTTGGAGAGGCTGGAAGAAGAGCTGAAATAATGCACTGCAGCTTTAACTTATGAAGTTATGAAGATAAAAATGAAAGGGGCTTTCTATGTAGTCTACCGATGTTAAGGAGACTTTACTTTGAAATTCTTTCAGAACTTCTAAATAAACATTTTAAGGCTTTTGTTTGATTTGTTTCATTTTCTTGCAAAAACAGCTGGCGACTGTTTCAGTATCACAGCAATGACACTCTGTTTATATTGTATACAGTTTGTTGTCTCAAGAATTTAGACTGCAAAATAAAGGAGTTTGGTGGAGGTTTTTTAAAAACATAATTTAAATGATTTATCAAGGGTTTGTGTGTTTTCTGTGTGGACGTCTCTAAATGTCAAAACCTTACTTTGCCTGATGAAGTTGGTGTGATGTTTGTGCTGAACCCCAAATTTACAGATTCACATCCCCCATTTTGTGTTTCCAAAATAACTGATCAATACTAAAAGACGTAGTAAATCACAGTCCGCAGCAGAAATGATAAAAAGAGCTTTAAGGGGCTGAGAGAACACACATGATCACAGATCACACAAAGGCTTAGCTTTTACAGGACTGATGCTTTATTGAAACACAGCCTAAATAAAAAGCCCTGCTTTCAGGAAAACAGAAGAAGACAAACACCTGCAGCAACTTAATAATCAGGTGAAGAAAAAGTAAAATGGAAGAGGACCAAGGATGGAGTCCTGAGGCACACCACGGGTCAGGTGACCAGGCGAGGAGGCATACTGTGTTCAGGGATTAAGGGCCACACGAAATTTCAAATCTGAAAAATAAACCAGTAGAGGTTTATTTACGAGTAAAAGACCCATTTGGAAAAGTTGTACAGCAGAAGAAAAAGTGTATCTGTGATGGATCTCGGCTGTTTTTAGGAGGCATTTTAAATCTCGGGGGTTTAAATGGACACTTAAGGAAGTGCTGCACACTTAAACCTGTTTTTTAAACTGTAAACTAAATAATGTAACTGTACTTTTATTCACTTACTTTATTGTATTCATGTTGTAAAGTCTTATTCTATTTTGTTTTATCTGTTGTTTTATTATTATCATATATCTTTTATCCATTTTATCAATTTTATTTGTCTTTTTAATCTATTTAATCTAATTGTTATTCTGTTTTTTAATATTAAAGCTTTTAAATCTATTTGATTACATTTTCATCATTTTTATTTGCTTGCGTGCACTGGTCTCAAATTGTTGTTTTGATGATTTTTACTTTACTTTTAGGTTAAAACGGTTCTAGCGCTGCACCTCCAACATGCAGGAGAGCCTCAGTGATAAAAACACGTCTTTCTGTAGTAAAAAAGATCAGGTCGTGTTGGTTTTAGGAAACGTTTTTTCTTATTTGCTGATGATAAACTACTTTACATTAAAGTGAAACCTGCTGACCCAATATAGAATCTACAAATGGGTATTTTATATATCTTTAAACCATAATGTTAACACAACTTTTTATTCTGCAAGCAGCTGCAAAAATCTTATAACCAGTATGAGGTGTTTCTTCCTGATGTTCTCTTTCACCTCCTCGCTGCTGCGGTTTACTGTGACCCTGTTCGTCTTCTTGCTGCCACTTTCAGTCAGTCATCAACCCTCTAATTAACATCTGAATGAAGTTTAATGAATGTCATCTGCACTTATTAGTCAACCACAGCCAAACGCCCAATCAAGAGTGCCGACCACACAACAACAACCAGAGTCTGCTGGACGTGATAGATTTTAAAGGGAGAAAACAGGCTGGTTAGTTAGTCGACGGTTAAACTGACTTCCTCTGTGGGCCAGTAGGTACGTTAGTCTGCCACGATGGCGGGTGAACAACGCTCATTTTTAGCCATAATGCGTTTGTTTTAAACTTCTCGCTGGACAGTGAATGCTAAAATGCTTCTTTTTTTGTCCTAAATATGGTAGAAAACCGACCAAATCATGTGGGTTTTTGGGTGAACCGGTGAATAAACCAGCCAGATGCCCGTCCACCTGACCGGCCAGGCTGTTTTGGAGGTTGAACCCACCTTGGTCACAGTACAGGCCTCCCCATCCCTCCTTGCAGTTGCACTGCCAGGGCTGCTGGCAGGTCCCGTGGAGGCAGCCGGGGTGTCGGGCGCACTCGTCACAGCGCTCGCCCTGCCAGCCCTGCCGGCACACACACTCCCCGGGAGACTCGCAGAAACCGTGCTCCTCGCTGCACCCCACCACACAGATGGCTGATGGGAGGAGGGAGGGAGGGGGGGAAGTCAAAGGAAGAGAGGGAAAGGGAGAAAGGGGGAGGAAGAAGGAGAGAATATTACTATGAGTGCACGTGTTTCTGTGAGTGAGTCTCATGTTCTTCATACAATCACAAAACAGCTCCCCTCCCCTCTCAGGGCCTCTCACACACACACACACTCACACACACACACTCACTCACACACACACACTCACACACACTCACACACACACACTCACACACACACTCACACACACTCACACACACACACTCACACACACTCACACACACACACTCACACACACACTCACACACACACTCACTCACACACACACACACTCACTCCCCTACAAGTGCTTGTTAAGTACTGAACGCAGCAGCTGGCACACACAACAAAAGCAACACATGCCGCCTCTTTTCACGCAAGGCAGCGCACATTAAGCTCCAGCGCGTGCCCCTGTTACAGCGGACGGGCCAGGGGCCGACCGGGGGCCCGTTGTTGAGCTCAAAACAAAAGGAGCAGACCTCAGAGCCAACACACACATACACACACTGGAAACGACAGAAGCTCTAAGATCTTTTTTTGTCCTCCACAGCCACCAGGGCCGGCGGTGGCATTGACAACTGCTTGACTTAACAATTTCAAGGCCGCTGGACAAAAAACTGAAGCGCCAAGGGTCCTATTCTTTACAACCCCCCCAATCTGAAGAAACATTAGAATAAAAACGGAGGGAGAGGAGGAGGAGGAGGAGGAGGAGGGGTCACACTACCGTTAAAAAAACAAACATTTTACAGCCAATTTTGTGCTTTTTTAAGATAACGCTGAACTCAATCTGTAATAGATGTGGTTTAATTTATTATTCAAATTTAAAATAACCTTCACTGCTGTCTGGAGAAGGAACACTGACTCGCATCAAAGCGATGAAACCTTAAACAGTAAAAAATATCACAACTTCCTACTAGGTGACATTATAGATTAGAAATAAAAAGCCCATGAAGCATGCTGAAGTCAAACACAAACGTCCTTACAGGAATATTAAACAGATACTATAGCAACTAAAATCCTTTTCAGTGTCATAAAGTCACTTTAAGTTCACTGTTGGGTGGTGAAGAAAGTAAGTGGTAGCACTTACGGTCAGAGCAGTACTCGCCCCTCCAGCCCTCCTGGCAGCGGCGGTTCCCGTCGTCGTCGCAGGTGTAGTGGCCGAAGGTGTCGTTGCGGGGCCGGCAGTAGGCGGAGCAGGCCTCGCCGTGGTAGTGCTCGTTGCACACCACGTGGTAGGAGTAGCGTAGCTCGCTGTTGTTGCCGAAGTGCACGTCCTGGGACCATTCCTCCCCGACAGTCAGCCTGCGGCGGGTCGCCAGCCGGCTGATGAGGTTGTTCTGGTTCTCTGAGGGAAGAGATGTGAGAATGTTACTGTGTGTGTCAGATAACTGAGGACTCATTCTAAAAGTAACTGGTTTGTTAACATCCTGAAAATGTGTTCAAACGGGTCAAATAATGCAAAAACTCATATTTCATATTCTATAATCTTCCTACGGGGAGTTTCCAGTGTTCTGATGATACTGTGGTCCTCACATGTTTTATACTGACTTTACAGCAGACAACAGGGACTTCTAGTGTGTTCAAATGTGTTATGGCAAGTCTACAATGTGTACAGATATCTAACATGGCAACATGCTCTGTTAGAAAATCCAACAACTACAACTTATGGAAAAATAAACATTTAAAAGTGCTCTTTACACCTGAACTCCTGCATTAAAGTTGGTGTGTGTGTGTGAAACAGTGCCGCTGTCGCCGCCTGGCGGTGAAGCAGCGACACTGCAGCAGCAGCAGCAGCGGCAGCAGTTTACCTGTAGACTCGAGTCCAGAAGACTCCGCGTTCCAGGCTTCAATGATCAGAGAGAAAGTCCCCTGAAAGGAGTTAGACAGGATCGATTAATGAGCAGATCTATCAGAGTTAATGGTTGCACGTGCATATGCCTTCGATGAATGGAAGTGAAAGACATTGATAAGAAGCTGGAGCCGCGTGATCTGAACGCTAATTGTTGGATATAAGAAACAGTTTAACGATTACCGGAGGACTCAAGGTGATAAAACTCCGACTTTTGAAGAGAAGCCGTGATTTTCGTCACCTACCGGCCACTTGAAGTGAAAGGGCACCCTGATGGGCGCGCTCTCGGAGATGGAGTTGGAGTCGGCGCCAAAGATCTCGGTGAGCGCTGTGCCGTAAGTGCACGGCGGCTCCGGGTTGATGACGTCCTGCGAGTGCTTGAGGCACACGCGGAAAAATATCTGGCAGTCCCGGGACTGGTAGCGACAGATGCCGCGGGAGCTGGTGAAGGAGTCGATCTTCAGCTCGAAGACCCCGGAGGAGAAGGCCTGAGGGGGTGCAGAAGAGGGGAGAGAAGATTCAAAGACTGAGCGGAAATAAAACATCACCCGATAGGAGACAATACTGAAGAAAATGCACAAAACGCGCAAATAAGCACAAACAAGCACAAACACACAGTCCGATCGCTGCTGCAGGCGCTAGAAAACGTTCCCGGTGTTGTTTTGTTGTGTTTCTGTTATTTCTGCAGACATCGATGGTATTTGTGACTTCTGAGTCTCTGCACTGCATCATTTAGCAGTTAGATATCCATGAATGTGTGAAACTTGTAAATGTAAGTAATTTAAGTCCCACAGAAATTATGTAAAGTGTAAAAGGAGCTCGGCGCGCTGCGCGTAAAAGCTCACGTCTCCAAACCTCCCGCGTCCCCAGAAACCAGCAGAGCAAAAACAAACCACCGCGGTTCTAAAGTGAAAAGAGTAAGCTGCCTTTCCTGTGTGTGCTGTCAGTGCTACTCACCGTCTGCGCTGATACAAACAGCAGGAGACACGGCAGCAACAGACGCGCCATGGCGAGTCGGCACGGAGCGTCCAGGGCAGAAAGCGCCGGCGTAAAATCCAAACGGGTCCAAAGGAAACAGAGCGTTAGCGGAAGAAATAAAAAGCTCCGGGAAGGAATCAAAAATAAAGTCAGAGGAGCAGTCAGTGTGTATGTGTGTGTGTGTGTGGTGTGTGTGTGTGTGTGTGTGTCGGCGGGCTGGATGGAGAAACAGAAAAGAAATGAGAGTACAGATCCGCTCGGCTGCTGAACTCTGGACTGTAGCAGCTGCAATTACACCTCACTTTATAGCGAGGAGGGGGGG
>LKNJ01001648.1:0-29439 GCA_002120245.1 Maccullochella peelii
ATATATAAAAAACATTTGGTCCTTTGTTACTTGAGCACCAACCATTTCAGGAGAAAAATGCCAAGCACCTATATAATTCATACTCTATTCAAAGAGTCAAGTTGAAAAAATAAGTTGTCAAAGAGGCTGGTCATATTATACGGTTATATATTAATCAGCAATGGTGGCATGCATTCAGTGTTCTCTTTTGTTTCCAGACTTAACACCCCAACTATAAAAAGGCCCACTGTGCCCTTTCTCAAGTGCCATCACATCACCAATCCACTCCCCAATTAAATAAGGCTGGTTCTCAGTGAACTTGGTGAGTTTAAGTTGAGCCTCGCTTGCAGTTAGGGACAAATTCCACCTGGTCTGGCAGACTAATTCAGGGCCAAACAAAGTCTCCCAATGGACTAACACACAAGGTAGATCTTACTTACAAAGCAAGACTGCCCCCTTGTGTTTATTATAATAATGACATCAGTTCTATAGACACCTAAGATACAATAAAAAAATAATTACACAATTTTAACATTTCAGCTGTTCATTCATTATCTTCAATCCCTCAGTCTAACATCCATTTATCCTTCTATCTTAATATTATTCTATGAGTATCTATTAGTAGTAGCATTCTATTAGTATTGTTATTTGTATTATAGTATTATTCACTGACCTCCAGTCAATGGACATAATACAAACCATCACAATTAAACAGTCTCTTACCAGTAATCTTGTATCCGCTGGCAGCTAGCTGTCCGGCCATGTACTCTCCATCTGAGTTGTTATGACTGCAGCCCCACGTTTTCATCCAGACTTTTTGGGTGCCAGGAATAAAACTAAAAATGAACAACAATGAAATATGTTTTTGTTATATGATGTGTGAAGATCAAATCAATATCTAATGTTATTTCATAAATCTGCCATAAAACCTCAATCAAAAGATCAACTGAGAAGGACTTAGACCATAAGGGTGTTTTCACACCTAACCTGTTTGGTTTAAACTGATGGGAAAGCTGTCAACCAAACTCTGGTGCAGACCAAACCACCACAACAAGACCACTTTCAAGTATGATCTGGTGTGGTTTGTTTGTAGTATGAAAGCAAAGCAAATCACAGGATTTTGTGATAGTAGATATGATATGGGTGGATATTCCCTGATACAAGGAGTTAAAACAGAGGTGTGTTAAGATTGTGTCCAACACACTGTAATTTAGCAGTTCTCCAATAAAAAGTGAGTGAAACATGTTTGTGTCACCAAAGAAGTTAAATCTAAAGTGCTGTATGACTAGCTGCCTGTCACCAGATCCAAGTAGCCCTGATGATGCAGGGTGAAAGTCACCATAACTGTCCAATGAATGGCTTGATGTTTACATATCTTAGTTCATTTGTAATAAGTCTGTGTGAACATGAAACGGACCAGAACTAAAAGGTAACAACAGATCATATTTTTCCTTTGTCTGGACCAAGTGAGCCAAACTACAGGTGTGAAAGCACAGTTACTGTCCTTCTTTTCCAAATAAAAAAACATGTACGACAAGCTGGACATAGCATAATTACAAAAATGCAGTTTTGCAATGTTTTACTTTGATACTTCATTGACTAAACTGACTAAATTAAAACTGATCAAATCTTAAACATGACCATCTCATTTTTATCTACCTGAGATTTTTTTCACATTTAATTCAGTGTTCATCAGCAATTACTGAAATATTACAGTCAACACAACCCCCATATGTATCATAATCCATTTTTTTTTTTAAAGATGTATTTTTGCCTTTACTGGATAGTGACAGCTGTAGAGAGAGACAAAAAAGGCTGGAAAGGGTTAGGGTTAGCTTGAAACTAAGAGACTAGTTGCAAAACTGAACTCAGGGGGGTTGATCTATTGATTAGTTCTGAAACTACTAAGTGACTTACTGGGAATTTAGAATTTAGTTACCCATCATCAGCCTAAAAACATACCGTATACAGAAGCAATATCACAATAAACTCACACCCTCAACTACTGTACCACTGTACCTGTCAGCTTGGAGCTCTTCATGGCTCAGCAGCTCTTTGTTCTTCCTGGACCTCGGTATGATACTCTTTCTAGCAGACTGTCTCTCGTGAGGAGTGGGGTCGCTAGAAGACACCATGTCCTCAATGTCTTCAATCAGAGAGTCACAGGCGGATGGCATGATGGTCTAAAAAATTTTTAAAAATCAGACAGAGCCTAGGTCAGCACAACATTATTCTAGAGACTGTCTCTCATATAGTTGAGACCTGTGAGTAGCAGACACTGATTACCAAAAAAATGTATGTTTCAAAAAACACCTTTTGACACCCAGATATTCCGTTATTACATAAAGCACGATCATGTAACAAAATAAAATCATTTAATAAAACAAAGATGAAAGATGATGAAAAAACTGTCTAAAGTACATTGATTGTCACTTCTTTTATGTAAAAACTCTGCGTAACAGGATGGGGCCATTGAATTGCTGAAGGCAAGCATGAACATTGCAAAGCTTGGCTGACAGCATAAGATCAAATTACACATAATAGTGCCATCATTTTACCTTTAGTGCACCAAATATTGAATTGGTGGAACTTCTTGTAAAGAAGACTAACTAGGAGCAGCATTCGAAGAAAAGATATTACATCACCAGTGATGTGGCATGGTACACATCACTGGTGATGTAATATACGATTATCGAAAACAATGAAAAATGGCCATCATCGTTTTCTCAAGACCAAGGTAATATCATCAAATGCTTTGTTTTGTCTGACCAACAGTACAAAACCTAAAGATATTTAGTATTTTTTGCTTAAAAAAATGACTGAAATGATTACTGCTACTACTCAAAATAATTGCTGATTAATTTATTTTAATTGTTGCAGCTCCATTTTAGAGTATAGTGCAAACTACATTTATATATCTGCTTATTGAACAGCTAAAAGCCTGATACCTCCAGATATACAGTACATAATGCAGGGTTTGGATAAATTATTGTATTTAGTGTTTTTGGTAAATGGTGTTTATGGTGGTGATGTCAGAATTATTTTGAAAAGAAATGTTAAATTCGTATGATGATCCATTTTTAAAATCCTACCTAAACTGTAGAGACTACGTTACCTACAAGATCATGAATATGACGTCGTCGTGCTGATTAGAGTAGAGCACCTGTGTCTACTGACACACCTGAGTTAATTAGGCCATCCCATATACATAGGACGTTTAACTTTTTTTTTAAAAATTTTATCATTAAAACTAAACAACTAGTTAAGAAGCTTTTAGCTCATCTTTTCAACTGTGTGTCTTTCTTTCAGTGCGTAATTTCTCATTCTTCTAGCTTTCTCTACAGTGTAAAAATGTATTTCATTATTCATTTGAATTCTTCCTCATCTTTCATTGAAAATGCCACAGAAAAAAGACAATCAAGCTACGTAAGTGGCAGCAGAAAACAAGCAACCCAACTGCTGATACGTTGAACCTATAACGTTTATATGCATTCAATTAGGTTGTTAGACATAAGTTGACATAGTGAAGATAAAAATCACTGAAACCTACAGGTACTTCATTACTAGGTTTGTCGTATGAACCATAAAAAAAATAATAATTTGGCTTTCTAACCGACTAATGTTACCCAAGAAACTTATCCCGACTGGTCCCTTGTTTTAGCTGCTGCTGCTATTACATACAATTGCAGGTAACACCTGCGTTAATTATCCATCTTAACTGTTTATTACACATTGACTTACGTTAAAGTTACATTAACCTACCTAGCTGACGTAATCTTTTCTTATTCTCACCAATAACCTTACCGCATACGCACGCCCGTTGATAAACATTAACGTTGACTGATACAAATGACAAACACCTGTGAAAATGCTTAATTTGACAAATACCTAGCAGCAAACAGTTATATTTATTTAGGTAACGTGGGAAAGCTATATTAGCTTGGCTAGCCTCATTAGCTATGTACTACCCACGTGCCCGTTATTTTGGATAAGCAGACCCCTTAATATATTGTATAAACCCCTTACCTGCGTCGCAATGTGGTTGTTAGTTCAGATAAATACGAATTCCGAGGAAAGGGTGTTTTAGAAAAGGAAAAAAAATATTATTTACACCATCACAACAGTTATCACAACTCTCAGGCTGCCATACTTGTGCGTAGTTACGGTACGTAAAGAGGGACAAACTAGACACGTGTGTATTTTACACACTACGGGAGTGAATAATGCATCATTTTGACCATATATTTTGCAGCATGTTATTAAGATGAGCGATATATGGATAATTCAAAGTATCGGCTAGTTTTTTTCTGTTTAAATTATGCATTTTACGTCGCTAATCTGATCTCTCAGCAGTACAGGCAACCAATATGTCTCAGACAGATTTTTCCCTGTAGGCTTACTTACCTTCCACTACAGTGCAGTCATCCCTAAAGACGTCAAACAAAACATTTATTTCCATATTCATATTGCCTTTATTCAAATTTTCAATTACAAACACCCAGAGTACAAAAAACGAATGCATTCATCTACTCCCCCCAAACAAATACAACTCAAATTCCTCATTTAACAGATGTTAAAGAAACTTATGAACAAATGAATAACACATCACATTAGTTTACCTTGAACGTTCACCAATACTTCCACCCATGTTCAAATTACAAAAAAGGTAATGTGATATCACAGCTCTTTTTTTATGTAATTAGTTGAAACAGGCAGCAATATCAATTTTACAGTCAATTATTTCCTATCAAATAGTTTACTTTTCCCATAACCTTTTCAGAACATTTACCTATCAGTATATTGTATTTGGTAACAGCTTAAGAATAACCATAGGAAAATAGCAGGAAAAACAGTGCTGTGACAATGTTGACAATAGTTAACACCACGTTTAGACTTGCTGTAAGGTCTAATCACATCAGAATCACATATTAGATATGAAGGAGCTGTAATTTTAAGAGTCACCCATAATACATTTTCAGACTCACTGGCAATGACACTAGCTTTAGCAGTGCATTAAAATCTTTCACACTCCATTAGAAACCCATGGAAAGGTATAATCTTTCCAAAAATCATGTTTCCATCATGTAAAAGTGGATAAAATATTGTGACCAGATTCTGGTCGCTTGAAATAGATGGAAGCTGTATTTTTGTCTCAACTGAATGGGTGAAGTTCAGGTTAACAAGTGGGTTTTGATTTTGCGAAGTCAAAAAGCTTCAATACTCTTTATCAAAGTGAAATTGGCAGAAATGCAAAAAAACAAAAACAAGTGTCACAGACTCCCTCTCATCATTTTAAAAATAAAATGGGTCTAAGAGATGCTCTTCATTTTACCAAAACCAAAAAAACACTGACAAAAGAACAAAATAACTTATGGAAAATATCAAAAAAACAAAACCAAAAAAAATATTGCAATACATTTGTCCACTTTTCTACCCATCAAATGTGCACCCCAATATTCAAATTTAAGATGCAACAGCATAAGACTGGTTTAAGAGCAAAGGCATACTCATTATTATATCAGGGTATGAGCGGAATCTCGCACACATCAAAAGAGAAAAGGGCGATGTAATATCCAACATCACATCAAAATAATATAAGAGTAGGCTAATTTCTATGACGAAAGGGAATTCAAAGACTCATACACACAATGGCATTTACCTCTATGCCCTATTACTATTGTCCAACATTAAGTGGGAGGTAGCCTACAGTACCTTGTGCACTGAAAAATTTAGAAAACTGTACATCAATTTACACATGGCAGGCTTAGTCTTTAGCAAGCTTGATCATTGACATAACTCACACATGATGCACACGCAATTACTCCAGCGCACAAAAATTAGGTCGGGGAAAAGTTAACACTAACAGCAGCAATATTACCTGCAGCCGCAGGTTTCTCTCACTTAAAAGCCAGGGTTTCAGATAAGATATTTGCGTTTTTGTCACCATCAGGGATTTAAACAAACAGGAGAAGCTATTAGAAGTGAACAGCAATGGTGTTCCAAATACCTAGAAAAAAAAAATCACATCAAAGTCCTCTAGCTGACTTTTCTTCATTAACCACTGTTTGAAAATTCAGTGGCCCTAGACAACACGACAGTATTACCAGGCCTAGTATGAAACATGGCTTGGTTACACTGAATTTGCTCCAATTGCAAAAACAAGTCTATTTGTCTTCTTTTTTTTTTCTTTCCTTTTTCTCATTTTTAAACTTCAAGATCCTAGAGGAAAAAAGCCCTTCATTACATGCTGAAGCCCAAATAAGTGGCTCTCTGGCCCCTTGTTGCTTAGGTGACCATGATATCCTTAGTTATTTCTACAGTATTAAAATCCATTAAAACTCAACACTTATTAAACCTAAAAAGACAAATACGCGCCAATCCTGTCTCCTACACTGCCTACTCAGTACACAGTGAGTAGGCAGTGTGCATTGATAAGTGGTTCAAAGTCATTTTTTCTGATTAGCTCAAACCACAAACATAATTTCACAGCACACAGTCTAAGTGAGGAGGCATTAGGGGAAGTTTGGTTACGGCAGATTCTGCTGATAAAGATGGAGGGGATAGGCAAAAAGCAGCAAGAAAGGGGAAGTTTGGGTCCTGAATTCACAAAGTATCCATAAGAGTATGAGTTGATTTTCAAGTTTGCACATCATGTGTGCCGACAGGTCAGATTTATACACATACATCAGGTGTTTTTGCTTAACCCCACATTGCCCAGGTATGATGGCTGTTTTGTGCTGTTAGCACATGGGTCATGTAAGGTTAAACATCACAATATCTGTTCCCATGTTGAACATTTTTGTATTCATTAAACTGTAAATTTCTATTAAGTGTACAAAATATGAGGTTGCCCAGTTATTCAGTAGATAACAGGCTGATCAGGTTAACAGGTAACAAAAGTCCCTTTTTACTTACTGAATCCATTTTAAATACGGAGGATACAGCACAAGAGAGAAACAAATTGTGTGCAAGGGGATCAAACTGATTACTAGCTATAAGGCATACTGTAAATATTTTATGCACTTAAAACACTCATGTACACCTGTCTTCTTTTACAGCATTTAGAGTACACACTCCTATTATTTTCATTGCCATTTTAGTTTCCTTAAAATTGGATAATTATGTCATGTGCACTCCAAAACAGTATACAAACTTCCATGCAGCTCTCAATACATCTAAATAGTGCTTAAATGTACAAAATACTCATACTCTTAGTAACTTTATGATTATAAGGCCAGGTAACCTGACAACTGTGAGACTGCACAGCCTGCCTAACTGTAAGATAACAACAACTGTAGTCATGAATGCTGTGCACCAAAATTGGCCTGTTTTGTTTTTTTTAATATTCATTTTAATTTCTAAAATTTTCTCCATTTGAACACACAAAATGCCACAGTCTGCCACGTAACAGTCAGCAGAATGAGCCTTCAATCACAGATTGTTGGTGTAATAGAACGCAATCATTAAGAATCTCCTCAGCCCCCACAGCATGTGGCATTAATGCATCTTAAACTCGTCTGAGGGGGTTACCTGGATGAATTTGAACACCTGACAAGAATATGCATCACTGGGAATACACAGACAACACAACTTATCCTTTCTTTGCCAAAACACAGATTTATGGACCCGTCAAATCCTCATATTTGCAGGATCCTTCAAAATTTAAACAGTAAACAGTTTTCCTCTTCTTGAGCATTCTACTGATGGCTTTGGATATCTGTGCATCTCAGGTGCATTTACACTTGGATTTTATGCTGAACCCAACCCATGATGTGTGTTAATGCCAGGTGGTGTGGAGGTGTTTTGCTTCGAGCTGTTCTGTCTTTGTTTGCCTCTCTGTACAATGACCTGAATCTTGAGTCATACAGAGAGGTGGATATCCGTCCCCTCCCCATTTATACTTAACCAAATAGACGGCAAAGGCGTTCAGATGTCCCCCAATGCTGAGCTACACTGGAGGCCTTACATAGCCTGAGACAAAGAGTAATGGATGCATCTTCACACTGACCAGGCGTGTCTTTGTGTGAAATCATGCAAGACCATTTATCTCTCATACCATGAAAGAACATGGCATTTAGTCCCACTGTAAATGAGAAAGCCCTCAATGCTTCCTTTCCACCTATTTAGAATTGGCATCCACTAACTACATAGTCAGTCACAGGCATCAAAACCCTCACTGATTCTCCATCTCTCTCCCATGCATCTAATCTGAATTTATATTACCTAATGCTAGCTGCATAGGAGATCATCTAGGCCAAGAGAGGGCATTTTATCAAAGTCACAGGCGTCAAACAAGTCGCTGATTCCCTGGTCATCTCCCAAACCTAAAAGGTAGTCATCTTGGTCCAGAAGAGGAGGCCCAAGGTTTAAGAAAGGCCCCAGGGATGAAGGAATCTGGTCCTCTGTCTGCTGGAGAAGACTGGTGTAAGGGGACGAAATGGGGGAGAGAGTAGTGACGGACACAGCTGAGGAAGAGGAAGGTGGAGCCAGGGAGGGGCTGGGAGAAGTGGCCGTGCAGCTGGGATCTGTGAAAGAAAATGGAGTCATCTGGTTATTATCTCTACATAGCCAATAAACCCTAACCAGAGCTCGTAGGCCAAAAGAGTAGCCATGTTGACCGGTGTTATGGTGCTTGTTGCACAAATTTCAAATCTGATCAAAAGCACCTTTCATTTTACAGATGGTTTGTTTTCTTTGATTGTAAATAGGTTCACATTGCCCAAGTACCAGTGAATCAGGGCATGGAACCAAATGTTGTTAATTGAGCAGAGATTGGGTTAACTGTTATTCAGCCAAGTTTGACGGGTATTCAGGCCACTGGGAGGGTGGGACTCAAAAAAAATCTTATTCTAGTACCAGCTTAGCTAAGCATTGACACTTGACTCAGATTTCTTCTCACTAATGTACTTTCTTTATTGTCGTGGGGTCTGAAAAGATTGATTCACCTTTACAACCACAGTAATGGCAATGTCACAAAGTCTGTCATTCAATTTGATACAGACCAGATCATGAAACCAAATGACTTTGTCGATCCCCAGGTTTTTCATCTAGCACAACGCGCAGGTAAAATTTTTATTTTTTTGTCCAAAGTGTTATGTTGTCCATGACAAGATGCAGTACATCATGAACTAATGACCAAATTCCCATCAGTCTCAGCTGCACTTCAAGTTTAATGTTAACATGCCAACTATAAGTGTGTTAACCCTATGTGCCTCAAAGGACCCTGTGCTGAACTTAGAAAACACTCCTCTTGTCAGAAAGTGGGAGCTTGCAGTGACTCTGCTCAGGAACAAAGATGCTTTAGAAGATGTCATCGACTATCTTGTGTATAAATAAATAAAAGCTTCCATGAAGTACATATAAATATAAGCCCTGACTAAGTTGTTTCTTTATCGTTAAAGAGACAGTTGAAAGAATGTCAATAGAGCCCCATTATTAAAAAAAAAAAAAAAAACTGCTGCACACCGATGTCTATCTGAAACAAACCTTGAAGGACTTTGAGGAAAGGCGAGTTCCCATTGATGTCCATGTTGCCGTTTTTTACAGGACTCCTGGGGTCATTTTCCTCATCTGGGCACAGTAGGACATCTATAGGACCCATAGTGCTGGTCAGGTGGATGGACAAACTCTGGAGAGAGCAAGAAAAATAGTGAGATCAAATAAAAACAGGGTTCGTAAGGGTAAAATTCAAGCACTTGAAGCACTTTCAAGGTACCTAAACCAAAAATGTCCAGACTCTCGAAGCCTTTATCTTCACATCTAAATAATTATAAATGCAATTGCGAAAAATAAAGTTTACAGAATTCCTTTACACCTTTTCACTGTTTATTTTACCAGCTGCTTATTATATTAAATTTGATTGTATGTTTTAATCATGATTATTTAATGCTTCCTAATTTTCAGAGTAAGGGATCAACAGAGGACTTATCTAGCTATGAATGATGAGTGAACACAAGAAAGGAACTTTCCTTTTAGATTATGTTGAAAATCGAGCATTTATCAAGGAGTACATTCAAACTCAAGTATTTTCCTAACCTTGAAAACATAACGGTTAAAACTAAGCATTTTGCAAAATTTCAAGAATGTGTACGAACCCTGTAAACAAAAAAAAAAAAACTGGACAAACTCCACAGAAAGATTTTTTTAACTACAGCAACAGCAACTCTATAGGGGTCACCTAAACTAGCTGCCACCTCCACAGCTGGTGCCTTAATGTCAGAAGAAATTCTGTGTCCGTTCAACCGGTGTCTGGACAGATTAGCAGTGTTCCTGCAAAAGCTTTGTGATGCTGTCAAATTTTCATATAGAAGTCAAAATGATGCCAGCATTTAGAGAAATACAACAGTTTTGCATCTTGCGCCGAGTCAGAAAGAATTTTATATCAATGTGTGCATCCAACACAGAGTTAGGACTTAGTCTGCTTAGTATAAGGACTGGAAGCAGGGAGAAGCAGTTGCCTCACTTTGTTATACAGGACAGGATTGTTATTGCAGACTAGCATGTCACAGACCCATTGCAACACTTGATTAGTCATACCAATATTCTCTGGGTAAGACCAGAAGTGAATTTCCCCAAATGTCCAAATGTTTCTTTAAGGAAAATACCAAGTCATAGGTCGGATGACAGGGTGAGCAAGAAGCACAAGTTTCATCAGGACAGCAATGACAGATACAGCTTGTGTGTTTTGTGCTTGTACTCGTACCTCATCAGGGTCTGGTACTTCTAGTTTGGTGTCTGTGGGCGCTTTGACGACAATAACAGTCTGGTCTCTGAGGTTGCCCAGCTGTTTGATGTCTTGGTATGTTACATAGGCATATGTGGAGGCGAAGGGGTTAAAGAAATAACACTACAATGTCAGTACATGTTAATACTAAACATACGTAATACAACTGCTGAAGTGGTGGCATGCATCAACATTTTAGTTACCATAATGTAAAAAAAAGATATGCTTTATGTGGCATATGTGTAACTGATAAGAAGTCATAACGAGTGTTCTCTAAAGACAGAGTTGGAAGATGAAGCCTTGCACATCTGCTTAGGATCTGGCATGTTTTTAAACTGATTTTGCGATTTTAAAAAACTTTGTTCTGTAGGTCACTGAGCATTTATACCACCATCAATTTGGCAATGTTTACCTGCGAAAGACAGTTACAGTAAGTTTTAAAACTAAAGTAAGGTAGCTAAGAATCATTTTAACTTTTGGATGGCATGTCAGCAAACAACAAGAGGATATTTCTGGTTGATTGGCAGCTCGCTCATGTGTCTCATATCCAGGCTGCATCTCTGGATGAGTTGTTCAAGCCTCTGCTCTTCTTCTCCCAGTGCAGAAACCTCTGCTGTCAGTCGCTGTCTCTGGCTCAGTGCTCCCTCTACCTCCAACAGACTACAGCCCCTAAGAGTGAGAGAAGAGGGAGGAGAGTGAATTAAAAACAGATTTAGGACTGGCTCAGGCTCTTCACTTGGCCAGGTCATGATTAGGACTATTAGAGCGAAGCAAAGGAAAGGAAGGAGATACTGCATGAAACACAAGAAAGGAGAAAAGATGGAGGAGGCAGAAACACGGAGAAACCAAGAGAACTGGAATAAATGTCGAGTGATAAAGTGAAACAGAATGACCACTTACATCCACTGAATGTTGTTCTTTGATTTCTTCTTGATGAGGTGAATGCCTTCTAGTACATTGGTGATATCATACAGCCGCCTTTTCTGTACCTGAATGCAGAGGATACAGGTCTCATCAGTTAGCTGTGCAAATTACCAATCGTAGCAAAAACCAATCCCTAACACCAGTATCCAAAACTTTTTCAATGCTTTGAACAGATATACTTGTTTAAGATGTCCTCTATAAATGTTAATTTCCCTGCCTTTTACTTCTTGGTGCCCATACTTCTTGTTCACCAATTCCATCAGTATCACAACAGGATTCAAAGGAGAAATGCATTAACTATTTGGTATATTTTCATTACATAACCATTCAACCACCAACACCCCCATTCTTTTTCTCAGTGTCTGAGCCTTTTTCAGGTTGGATCTGAAATTACCTGTAGGGTTTCAGCGGCGAGGTTGAGGTCCAAAACGCCGTCAGAAGACTGAGCGAGAAGGTCCACAAACTTCTTTGTTAACAGGCCCAGGGAGGTGTCGTACCGAGTCTTCTCTGGTGGAGACTTGGGCGCTATGGTGGAGGAAAAGTAGGAGGAACAGAGAAATAAAGGGAAAGGACAATGTATTTCAGCATTATACTTGATACTGATTTTTTACAAGGAAAGTAAAACACAAAACTTCCTAATAAAGTTTTACTTGGTAACCCTATTAAGTGTTGATGCCACTACTAAGAAGGCTTATAGATGAATTTGGATGCTTTTGAGATCATTGATTTTTGAATGAATGTTGACTGCCGATTATTCTCACACATAAACTGTGAAATGACCCAGCTCACGAGCTGGGTTAAATTCTGTTCCACTTAGAGTGAGAATTAAGTGGTTCTTAACTGCTGCTGATGATGTATAGAGCATCACACTGACCAATGTGTTCAGCTCAATGAGAATATGTTTATTTCTGATAACTGTATTAAGTAGCTGCATCAAGGCTGTTCCTGTGTGTGAAACTTAGTGTGGACCATATCTCACACAGGATGACCCTGAATCATTGTGCTGTAAAATTCTAGATTACATGTACAAACAGGGTGTCAGAGGGCTCCTTATAGCCTCTGCTGCTTACTTCTGGGTGTCTTTAGCCTTGCCCCATTGGCCGCCGCGGCCCCTGCTCTGCCTCTTGGAGTCTTGGCTGGTTCTGACTGGTACTGGTGGTCGGAATCATCAAGCGCCAACCGCCTTTTTGCCTAGGGGGACAAACAGATACTGTTAACAGCACATATGGGCGCTTTGGTCGGTTGGCAGGCATCTCATCTTTGAGGCCACCTCACAAGAGAGGATGCATGATGCTAAATGCATCATTACTTTCATCTTATGCATCTCCAGAGTCAGCCATATCCAGTGTTCAAAAGCATGTGCACAATTAATGAAGTTTATAAATTGATAAAGTACTTTCTATGCAAACTCCGGTGTTGTTTCTTTTAATCATTGAATCTGAGGACATCATTCTTCTGTAGTCTTTTCCATTTCAGTTTTGAAAGGAGTGCACACTTTGTTTCCGAATGTCTGAGGTGCAGCAGTCAGAAAGACACCGTCATAAAATAGTTCAAGAAACAAGTCTAGTGATGTGGCACAAAACCAGTGGTTGTGATTTCTTCTTTTCTGAACTTACTGGCCAAGACAAACCCACATATCTTAAGAGTGAGTCACACCTATGGGTTTGATCACAGTAATGCCAAAGAAAACCACTATAAAGTATACAGAGACGCCAGATTAATCCAGCATTTTAACCACCAATGTCCATACTCATCTTAACTTCAAAGTTACAGGTTGCCCGTGTGGAACTTGACACTTTTTTCTCCAGTACTCGTGTAGCTTGTCAAATGTGAATTTTGTTCATTACCCATGGTTTCAAAAATAGACACTTTAAATGTCTGTATTATTTGACACCATGTTCAGTAAGATTGTGTGTTCAACATCCCAGGCCATTTATACTGCAAATGTTGAATTGCCTAACTTAACCAAACGTTTCTGTAAAACATTTGCCGAATACTTTTTCTATCAGAAGGCTAAATTGGCATTCTAGTCATCATCATGGTTACACGGCATGGTGGTTTAGTGAATAGCCTCCTCAATCAGGGAATCCTCAGACTTCTGCGTTGGCAAGAATCCACCCTGTTTTAGTGTCTTTGAGTAACACACCAGTACTGGGATGCTGGCTTACTGCATTTCCCTCTAAACCCCTTGTAGGGGAGAAGTCAATTAACCCTCAGGACACATAGTAAGTATTCTAAGCATAGTAAACCTCATCTTTAATACTATTTTACTTAATCTAATCTTAAATCTGAGAAAGAATAATATGCCCTCTGTTGACAGTCAAAATGTCAGCCATTTTATATCAGCAAGCTGCCCCCCCCCCACCCCCTGCCTGGTCATGGCTACAGCTTGAGATTCACAGGCTGGTTTAGTTCATGAAAGATGAATAGCCAGGAACAAACCAACACCCTGAATGCTGAAGAAATTATTTTATGTGGTTTGTGCATGTTGAGAATACAGGAAACGTGCAATCAGCACTAAAGCAACAAACTCGAGTTTCACTTTACTTGACATGAAAGGCACCATAACGTTACACTTTATTTACATAAACAGGGACATAAAACACTTGTGCACAATTATGGTTAAGGCCGACAACGAGTAATGTTGTCCTGTAATCATTAATACTGCTGTTAGCCTTGAAAGCTAACACATTTTCAAGCTTCATCCAAGTTGGCTTGCATGTTCAGAGACGACTGGGAGAAATACATCGATTAGTTCCAAAACTGAAGTGAAGCTTTAGCTACGTATAAGCCCACGTATTTGCAAGTTTAGCCACTTGTGTCTTGTTAGAAAGTTAAATATTAGCTAACTAAGAGCCAAGCAACCCAACAACCCCCCCAACTTAAGACACCAACAGCAGCCACTAGGCCACCGCTAACGTTATTCATCTCTTACCAATATTTCCATCTGGCTGCAAAGGTGAAGCGGACTCAAAAGCACCATGAAGTTAGCATAGCACGCTATTAGATGACAGGTCTACGTTTCTGTCAATGCAAAACTAACTTAAACTCGCCGTTTCCTTCACTACAGTCAAAAACCACTTAACCAACCCACTTGGGTAACTTAGCTAGCGGTAATTAGTTAGCCACCTCGCTAGGTTGAGTCGTGGGAATGCCCTGGCTAAGCAGCTAACATTAGCTGCCCGAACAACAAGCTCGGCTAGCCTAGCAAGCTAACATTTTGTCGTGTTTGTGGCTAGTTGTAGCAAGCCAAATATGTTCAAACGAGCTGTGTAGAAGATTACCGGCGGTCTTCCCAGAGCGGGTCGTTGTCCTGCTCCGTTAGCTGCAGCTTGTTGTGGAGTTGTGTAAATGTTGTTTATCTGAGGTTCGGATAAACACACATTTGATGTCTGTGTAACGTTGCAAGGCGGTGGGGTGGTTATTATTTGGATAAACGTAGCGTTGGATTGACCGGGGTTTAAACGATCCGAGAGAGATGTTAAAATTATATTATTGTCCAGAGCAGAGCCCCCGACCCCCGCAAAAATCACTTTGTCCGGAGCCGAGGAGATCCCTCTTCTCATCTTGCGTATTCGGGGTAACCCCTTTCTTGTCTCTGTACTTTCAAGCCTGTATGGCTGCTAATCCGCCGCAATAGTTACAAAAATAATCAGAACGAAGTAAAGATGAGAGTCTGATTCATCGACTTTTGTAAAGTATTTCTTCTTAAGAAAGTGCATTTAGGCAGATGCAACGGATTAAAAAGTAGCGCAACTCTCGTTTCCCCCGTCTAGAAATGGCTTCAGGAAACGGCCTGATGAATGAAGGGATACGGTTTACGCGCTCAAGAGCCCTCCCGCGAAACTCAGATTTCCCGGGAAATTTTCAAACGGAATTTACATGCCAGACGCTATTGGTCCTTCGCAGAAGAGTCCCCACCCATATCACCGCCACATTTACCAATAACAGCTCAAGATTCGGTGCGCCACGTGTTCATTGGCAGTTGTAAACAGGCGACGTCACCTGTCACGCCTTGCGTGTTCCCTGACAGGACGCTAAGTGGCGCAAGTGACCAATTGTGTTGAAGAGACACGAAGTGGTAAAATAGGAAACCTACAACAGAACAAAAACACGATTATGTACTTACTAAACGGGGCCAGATCTACTCACCATATAAAAATCATTTTGTGTAATTTTTAGTTTTTTTCTATTTACTTCACATTAGTTTGATATCTTTTGATTCATGTATTATCTTTGTAGTGATATAGTAAATTCGGCAGCGAGATTTTTGTCTGTTCTAAAGTTCAGATCTTAGAACCTGGTGGGCATTGTGTGTAATTCAAATACATGTTTCACATTGCAAGAGTAGGCCTGCAGTCACCTGGTCAAACTATAGAACAGACTCACAGACAGCCACAAAATATAAAAGCATCTGTTTTTTGCATCAACTAAAAGCAAAATATTTGCAAAATGTAAAGTGTAAACAATCTTAATATTTTTGTTTAGATATATCACTGTCTTTGCACATCTCCACATATTTGCATATATATAAAACCCATCAATGGTATACAGTATGTATAATCTAAATGTTAATGCACTGTCTTTACCAATAAAGGTTTACATTCATGAATGTAAGTTCATTTATTCAAGGACTGTACTTAAGTACAATTCTGATGTATTTGTACTTTACTTTGAGTATTTCCATTTGATGCTATTTTATATTTATACTCCATTACGTTTTGGAGGGAAATATTGTATTTTTCAATCCATTACATTTATTTGACAGCTACAGTTAAGAGTGTACATACAAAATATGTGATCAGATTAAAAAATATGATTTGATGAATACAGTATTTTATTTTATGATGTATAGAATAACTACACAACAGTGTATGAAATATTTAAAATAATCTCCACTTTGACTAACCACAACATTAAAATGCTGTTAAGGCACATACTTTTTGCTGATAATACCTCTGTACTTTCAGTAAGACTTTAAATAGAGGACTTTTACTTGTAATTGAGTGTATTTTACATTGTGGTATTTCTACTACTTGAGTAAAGGATTTGAATACTTCTTCCACCACTGCTTATATTACAGGTCTGAAAACTGCTTTCTTAGGCCATATAACACTTTGCATACTGTTATCATAGTAAACCACATGATTAATAGGTCAGGATGTACTGTATCCCCTGTAAATAGATTGTGAATTGTGGTGGTATTATGACATACAGGATGAAGAGACAACCCTTGAGGATGCTTAACCTTCAACATGGACCTTCAACCTGAAAGAAACTGAACTGTCCTCATGAAAGACACTAAATCTCTACCAGGCTGTTATTTTATAGCTGATCCTGACCTCTGACCTCAGGATTGAGTGGTACAAGAGAGGAGAAAATTCACTCATGGGAATCTATTAAATGTCACATTAATTGTTTATTATTAGGAAAAGCTAAAATTCTTCTAAGCTGAATTCATAGCAGGTGCCTCACTTTAAATGTCACCTTTGGACTCACCCTTTGCAAAAAAGTGCTCAGTATGTTCCCAGGGGGGCACTGACAAAACTTGGCATTTGGGCATTAATTATGACTCACAGCAACAACCCCACAATAATTAATACCGGTCGATATTTATTCCCATATGACTCTCAGCCCTGCAAGCCATGTCCTGGTCTCTCAGGAAAGAGCATTCAGTTCCTTCACAGATGACCATGTCCTCCGCAACAGGCACATATTAATTAATCAATTTTAAAATAAAATTTAGGCTACCTCATATCTAAACTTAAACAAAGCAGGAGGTGTCGTAGGTGGTAGGGGCGTGGGAAATAGCCAGTGGTCCCACCTTGTCAATTCATGTTGCGACAAGCTTGAAATAGAGCCTGAAGAACACCGGAAGTAAGATGAAATGGCTTTCATAGTTACGGTTTTTGTTTGTTTTTTACTTTTTTAATATTAGATTACATATTCATATTGCAATGTCCTAGTTAAATGTTCTAGACTATATGCACCAAAATTTCTCTTGAATATAATGTTCACTAACATATCAGTTTATTTGTTTTTAAAACAAAAGCACAAGTCACTTTTGGAAAGCAGGAATGCGAACACAAAATCTAAATTAGTGTGAGAGTTATTGTAATTAAAACGTCGCCTTTTATAGTGGCAGGTCTGCGAGTATATTGTGGGGGGAAATAAGACTGTAAGTTTCTCCTTACAGGCAGTACACAGCCTATCATAATTTACATTAGTTTGTGGTACAATGCTATAAAAACGTATTTTGACTGGCTTTTATTTTGGAAGCAATGACCGGAAAAGCTATTTATGTTCTTTCTGTCTCTGTAAGACTTGACTGGTAGTACTGAGGCCGAAGAGGAGGAGGAGGAGGAGAGAGAGCTGGGAGTGCTGGGAGTGCTGGGAGTGCTGGGAGGCTGTCTGGTCTATCATACTGTGGACTGGTTTGACTTGTTACGGGGCCTTTCGGGCAAACAATGTATATCATTCACAGAAAATAGTAAGAAGGTAGCTAAAAAAGAAGGAAAAAAACAACCGGGAACACTGAGGCGTCGCGACAGAAAAACAACGTAGGATGGGGGAGCGGGCGGACACTGCGTTTAATACCACTGGATCCAAGTGGCTGCTGCCTGTCAGTGAATACTTGGGCTTTCCTCTTGATCAGGTAGGCGTATCTGCCCATGAATCACAACCCAAGGGGATATTTCGGAGTTAATAAACAGCATTTCCCAAGCTATGTTTTATTATGAATAGTAGTCTGTGTTATGAATATATAGTGTGTCAATTAAAGTGTCACGTTACAGTGATTCCCCAACAGTCATCGACGCCCATATTGCAGTTCATAATTGTGATGGTATAAATTAGAGGCTTTCTCTTTGTTTTTTTCTCCCCAAAATGGCATCAGAAACTGAAGACGTGCATGTCAGAGTTTAAAAGATAGACTACTTAACATTTATAGCCCCATAGTCTACTTAACAAATATCACAACAAAACTATACATCCTTATAGAATTGATATGATACCACGGATGATGATGAAACAAGTGATCATTATAACCTTGCATCATGCTGTCACAATAAGTCCCCCCATACGGAGTATTAGGAATTGTGTTTTTTTTGTCAGCAGATATTTTGTTGAATATTTTTGAGCATGTGTAAACACCCATCCTAATCCCTATCTCTCCCACACAGGTGAATTTTTTGGCATGTCAGCTGTTTGCCCTGGCTGCTGCCTTCTGGTTTCGTCTCTACCTCAGTCCTAGCCATGCCAATCCCGTGGTCAGGCACGCTGTGGCCACTCTCCTTGGCATTGCCTTTCTCATCTTCTGCTTTGGATGGTACTGTATGAAACTGTCACAGGCACGCTCACACAGTACTCACACACATTCAATTTCACTCATATGATGCTGCACCTCTTCAATTTTTCTTCACTGAGTCAGTAACATGCCTTGATTGCCAACATGTTTTGAGTGAAAATATGCAATATGTGCGTGCAGGGTCCAGTGCTGAGTGTTAGCAGCGCCACAGGCGTATAATTATAGGAGGACAGTAGACAATAAGAGTGCACAGAAAGGAGATACACAGGAGAATTGTGTGTGGTGGCATTTGAGCCATGAGCAACAGGTTTCAGGGGAAACATGTCTCAGCTCCACTGACACGGACTGTATTATGGTTCATATCACAGACATACAGCCCACTTCAATTTTAAATAAAGAATACTGTATTATTCAAATAATAGTAATGATGCACATTTGCTGATAGTGTGTGTCCTTTTCTGCAGGTACTCAGCTCACATCCTGACAGTGGTGGTTGCAAGCTACTTGATCATCATCAAAGCTGACATCAACAATGTGCACAGGTAGGTGTTGGACTTCACACTTAAAAGGGAAATCCCTCCATAACATAGCTTAATCCCAGATCTGGGACAAAATGCTGGATTATAAAATGCAACCTAAAAATGTTACGGTACTGAAATGTGTTGGAATTTGTGACATTCAAACATATCAAATATTTGGTGGAATTAAGTACATTATTTAATACAGTGTACAATCAATCAATGCCACATGTCTGGAAAGTGTGAACAACTGTTACTATATACTTCTGCTATTTGTAACTGTCTGGTAGCCTGGTTGGTTTGGTTATAGACAAACAAAATCCTTGTGTATTCCACGACCACTAAGTATGCTACTTAGTGTTGTTTCTAGACCAGGCTGATCTATCAGTCGTCATGCTGATAGATGGATGGACAGAACTGCTGCAACAGCAACATCTCATTTCCATAATATTGGGGCAATCCTAGTTACTGTTGTCTTCAGGTAAAACTTGTTTAGACAAGATCAGCCCAGAAACTATGTACGTCATAGCTGTGTGATTGGCTGTGTGAGCAGATGGCTTAGTCTAGATAATGGCAAGGATATTGATTAATTGATTTATTGTTGTAGTAAGGCCGTTTTTGAAATTTTTTTGAAATCTGAAAAACAAACATTTCTTTTTGACATTCCCTCCCACACATTCCAACACAGACTGCGGTGCGATGCACCCTGCCAAATGTAAATTAAAACACGTCAGGTGAAAGGCAGCCTGACTTGCCAGCCAGACCAGTCCGTTAGATCAATAGAGACAGTCGGACTGTGTGTGTGTGTCGGTGTGCATTTTTAAATGCATGTCTCTCTCTTTGCAGCCATGTGTATTTGTGTATTTTTGTGAGTGTAAATGTTTCTTCATATTTGGTTTTGTGTGTTTACTTCAAACAACTGGGCTCAAGTGTGTCATGGTAGTTTTTTTTCTCTTTATGAATGGGGTTTGGTTAGGTTGCTCTGGTATTCATGTGTAAAGGGATTACCTGCAGGGAGAGGAAGATACAACTGGTATTGGTCTGTACATGTGGAAACAAAACGCAGTGTAAACTGTGTCCCAGGTTAAACATATATACCACATTACACACCTCTTTATCACTGGCACAGGGGGAGAGGAGGTAACCCAGGACACTCTAGTGCATGCCCGCAAAAAACGAGTAATCTTTCTGCTATGTTATAATGTCAATCTTTGTAACTTTTAGGAATTTGTTGTGGCGATCCTGGTGTTAAACATTTCTCTGATCCACTATATGGATAACCATTATTTTCAATTACTTTAATTCATTTGAGCTTGAACCAGATGTAGTAGTATCTTTTATATTTTATCTTAGATTAGGTCAGTCATACATTTTTATGATCAAGTAGCTTATGGTTAGCAGCTCCTCTCATAAGTCAGGTTACAGTATACACCTTTAAAAATCTTTAAAGACAGATTTTTAGCCTAATTCAACTGCACATTGCCGCTTATGTATTTTTATAGCTGCTAATTTCACTGTGAACAAATCAATTAGATTATTCTGATCCATTTCCAATTTGCAAGTGCACACCAACAAGGTTTGCAGCCACAGCAAATGATAAAGTAAAATTATGTTTTGATGAAGACATTTCTAAGCACAATTGATAACACTAAGGTAACAAGTATTACATTTTTGAAAAACATTGTTACTGGATCACATACAGTGGACATCCATGAACTGAGACCTAAGCCAAGCTCATCTGCTTGCAGATGCGTAAGAAAGACATCCATGTGCTTGTGTCAATGTGAGTATGCAGAGAAAACGGTACCATTTCCACAAAACTATCCCTCCAGTCATTCTAGATGCTCCATCAGCACAAAATCTCTGAGGCGAAAAAGGCAGACACAAAGCTGTACTTGTGTATTTTGCTACAAATTCCGTAATGTAATCTCTTATGACTAATAGCTTTATCGGCATAAAAAGAGCATATAGTAAAAGACATTTCTTAATCAACCAAGGGTGGCCGCCCTACTTGATAATATGTACAGGTATTGTATCTATCACCAGAATATCTCAATTGTCTTTTATCTGATTTTAGCTTTGTTCATTCCCCCACATACAGGTATTCCATGGTGACAGCTATGGGCTACTTGACAGCGTGCCAAGTGAGCAGAGTCTTCATCTTTAACTATGGCATACTGTCCACTGACTTCTCTGGGTAAGGAAAAAAAACATAATCACTTGGATTTCTCCCTTCTTTTCTTCTCTCTCTCTCTCTCTCTCTCTCTCTCTCTCTGCCACACCTTCTTGGTGACTGCATATTAGTCATTTCAGTTTCAGGGCAGTCCTTACATTGTCAGTTAACGTTTCTAAATGGTCTTGTACCTGCTTGCACAGTCACCAGCGCCACGGCCTTGTGTAAATACAGCACCACTGATTAAAAAGCAGCAGTGTGGATTGTTCACAATTGACATTGTCCAGCCAGGTAGAGCTAAGGTACTCACTGCCTCCTGGCAACTGTGTTTGTGTTAGAAACAAGGCTGCTTCTAAAGGAGTGGGCAGTTTACTCTTTAGTATGTTTCTCTTTAGTTGAAGGATTTCTTTTCTTCACAACATTACATGCTCTCTTTGGGACTCAATAAGGATCATAAAGAAGTGTTAAAAGAAGAACTTAGTGAAGTGTGAGGGGATGGGCACTTGGCCAGTGACTCCTCTGTCATTACTCATTATTTCCATAAATGAAAGATTGCATCACCAAAAATGATTATTTTGAAATCGAAACTCTGCCCACAGCTATTAACTGCAACTTCATTCCATAGCCTCTTCCACACTGATGGCATGCAGTTGCTCTGATAAAGAGGGTCATCGCTTTGTTAAAATACTGGTTATCTCATTGTGGCCCACATCTCATAGAGAGAGCTGGGTCTCACAGGATTCACAAAAACCAGACAAATATTTAACTCAGGAGCTGCAAATACATGTGTTTTGTCAGGATAATGCCTGAGCTGGAACCACTGGTTTTACAGGAAAGGGTCATACCAGATAAAGTGGGTAATAGTGTTTTCTGTGTGCAGTTGTTCTTGAAAAGGTGACAGTTGACTTTGCTGCCTCCTATATTCAGCAACTTTATTGCCCAGTTCTGGTGTGGATGAATTTGCTGGCAGCACTCACTTGCACTCCGCGTGACTTTGGCGATGAGCAGCCAGGCCTGTGAGTCAGCCTTGGGTAGGGTCGTATATTGAATTAGAGGTCCAGCTTCTTTAAGCTTTCAGATTAGACAGGTTAAACGTTTGTGAATCCCAGAGATGGTGTTCATATGTGTAACTACTTACACAGGATTTTATGAAGTATTCCGGTGCAAAAGGAAATACTTAAAAATGTAAACAAGGGTTTTTTGACTCATTGGGCTTATTTTTTAACACCATGTTGGTAATTTTCTGTTTTCTACTGTTGTGTTGTGCTCATTATCACATTGATATGTTGTGTTGCTTTCCCTGTTAGAGGGTGCCAAACACAGTTAATTTAGAGCTTGTCTCTAAAGTGTGCTGTTCTCCCGTTTGTTAAGAGTATTTCCATAAGCTGATCTTTTCTGAATTTGTGCAAGGCAGCAGAACTGAAATTGAACACAATCTTGTCACAATCTTGTGTACAGTGCCAACTTTAGCATCCACATGGAAAAACAGAGTCTGTAGGCTACAGTGGTGGAGTGTTGCACATACTGGCTGGCACTGCCAGCCACTCGGCCAGCCCCTCTCTGCCTCGGTTTTCCATGCTGTGCACACAAAGCAGCCCACTCACACACAGCAACCAGTGTGTGTGTGTGTGTGTGTGTGTGTGTGTGTGTGTGTGTGTGTGTGTGTGTGTGTGTGTGAGAGAGAGATGTAGTTTATGTGTGCCTTTGTGCGCACACACACTCACATTCTTGGGACAGAGAGGTCTCTATCTGTGAATGAAACTAGGAGAGGGGATGTGAAACTAGTCTGTTCAGACTTACTGTACAGGACCTCAATGCCTCCCACCGTCGCCTCACTTCCAGCACGTTTTGGTACCCATAAATGGCTAACTTACGGAAACAACTGAAACCTAAATTTCAACTTTATTTAAACTGTATATGGATTAAATCTTCTTACTAGCACTGTTCTCAACTTGAAAACATAGATTTCTATTCACTGTGAACTTGTCAAGGTGAAGATCAGGCTGTACTGGTTTCAAAGAGAGACTTGGTGATTAAGTGGAAATGTATGGATTTGAATGAATTGCATTGGATTAATAGGTGACCTGAGCTGGCACTACTGGAAAAGAATGAAGTGATTCACAAGGGGAAAATTAATTCTGTAGCCTCGGACAGAGGGTCAGTAGGCGTTTGCTCGGGACGTGCATTGTTTCAGGTCAGTCATATAATAATTGACTGAAAAGTGCTCTCTTTTACTAAAACATCCTACTGCTGCTGATCGGACAAACATGCTGCATGCTGAGCTGTCAATGATCTCTGCTTCTGACTTTTAAAACATTTAAAAACAAAACCCACCTACAGCAGGCTGGCTTTGTAAGGCTAAAAACCCCAAAATACTTTTTAGTGCTAAAATATCATCACTACTCATTACTTTGCTGTATATCTGTTTATTTTATATGTCTGGGTGCCACTGTCCATTTCTGTGGCACTGTAGTGTGAGAGTTAGAATTATGAAACTTTTTATATATATTAAAAGTATTTTTTCTTAGGTACATATATTTATTGTTTCACCTTAGAAGTCAGTGTCTAACATTAGTGACCATCAGTGTGTGTTCAGCAGTGGATATCAGCTTTTTTTCTCCAAACTTTTACAGTTGAATTAAACAATAAAATCTTTGTTTTTTTCTGCTCAGGCCTCTGATGATAGTAACCCAGAAGATCACCACACTGGCGTTCCAGCTCCATGACGGTAATGCAGAGGAGAGGATGCACATACATACACACACACAGGCACACAGATATTGGCAAGCCATTCATAGTGGAGGCAACATGCTCTCACAATTACTTAACAATTGCTCTACAGACATTCTATACAAATGTCAGTGAATGACAGTGTGACCCTGAAACTGAAGCAGCTAAATGGAATTCAGCCATCATTAATTTTATTATTTGGTGAAAAGTGGCAAAATGAAAGTTTCCAAACAGGTTAATGATGTCATCCCTTGTTTTTCAGGTATGTGTAAGAAATCTGAACAACTGACCCCGGAGCAGAAGCTTCTGGCTATAAAGTAAGTTTTTACTGTGGTAAAACATACTAATGACTTCTTTTTTAATACGGTGGTAATTATATTTTGCAGTGTGAAAAGGGATCAAGGGATAGACTTTTTGGAGACAAGTCAGAGCACTGTGCTCTGTGGATAATGATGAAGTGGAGGTCTCTGATGAAATTCGTCTTCTTTTTTTCCCTGCTGAATTTAGCTGATTCTCTTTTAAACCTGACCTTTGAGGTCCGCACAGTTTACAGTGTAGCACTGATATGTATCTGGACCCAATGTCCCTATCAATGTATGTGTGCACAGAAGGTTGCATCTGAATTAACACCTTATTTAAAGAATAAATAACTGTTTCTTTTCCTTTAGCCACGAAGGACAATGACAAGGAGATGCAATCATGGTGAATAGCTTGTTCATGTAAAAAGCATGCTGGGAACTTAGAAAACAAGCATCATTTTGCATGGGAAATATTACATTTTTATGCATGTGAATTGATAAAACCACAGTGATCAGTGTACCATGCATGCCATGTTGAAATAAATTTTAAAATGTATCACAAAACGCTAACACACAGTGTTGCTCTAGTGTGATAACCCTGCAGCTCTAAATTTGGAGATTGTCTCATGGTTGTTAGATTACTTTAAGATTCCTGTGCTTCCTGTAGGTTTGGATACCACTTTTATTGATACTGATTTTACTTATCAATTCTGGTTGTACTATGAACATTATATACAAGCTTTGATGCATGCATAACCAGCAATGTCGACAGAAGCTCAGTAGGTCAGAACTTTTCTTTCAGGAATCAATAAGCTTATTAAAAAGCAGATTACTTTATGATTTCCTGGTTCTTCAGTATTTGGAACTCGTTAAAATTCATAACCAGTTCTCGATACCCAACCCTGGTTCCTTAAAATGCTGCGTAACTGCTGTAATCAGAGGACCAAAGGAACCAAAACAAAAGCTAATTTATAACATTTGGATTGTCTCTGTGTGAAATTTCACTTTTTGTCATTCACAGAATATTTGCTTTTATGTAACATTTTATCTGACGAGCAATAATACAGGTTTAGAGGACCCCTTTTTTAAAAATTATTCATTGTTATTTAAAAAATAAATGGCATGCTTTTCTCAAGTTTCCTCCCAACTTAGATGAAAATAAACAGTAACACTGTTGCATTTCACCTGAAGTAATCACTGTTATCATACTGAAAATGAAGGGGTTCTCTGTTTTGTTTTCAATGATTTCTCCTATTGTTCTTTCTGCAGTGTGAGGCCTTCTCTCATCGAGTACCTGAGTTACAATCTGAACTTCCTGAGTGTCTTGGTGGGACCATGCAATAACTATAAGGACTACATAGACTTCATAGCGGGCAGACACATCAGCAGGAGGCTCAGGCAGCATTCTGGGATGTGTAATGGGCAGAACGGCTATGATAAGACACTGGACCCGTCACCTCTGGTAAGTTCATGCATATCTGGTTGCTGCTTCTTCTTCTGATTTTACTTAATGACACAGCATAACCTGGGACTATAGTAGGGGTGGTTTTAGATCTGTCTGTCTATTCAAGACCACTTTTCTTGCAGCCTTCTCCTAGTTTAATTTTTATACTTTTCCGCTCGTATCAAGAGGTGTATCATGAGACAGAGCACGATGTCTCATGATTTGTTCTCCTGTATTATCTGAAAGTCACCAGCATAATGTCAAATTCTTTTTGTCGTCTGACTCATCATAAAGAAGTAATTATCCTTTTTGGTCCTTGTTGTTTGGTCTGAAACTTAATAAAAGTAATAAAAATAGACACTTGCTGGTGTGGACTAGCCAGAAACAATTGTCTCCTAACCAGCTGGAGTTATTCAATAGCAGACATGTGGCTCATTTACACTAGTCTCCTCTAGGTCCAATAGGATTGGGGCATCCAGAGTTGAACACGGATCAATCTGTTCCAGCCAATAGGAACAGCTTCCAGTTTAAAGAAAAAAGTGTAACCTGAGCTTTGCCAGAGTAAATGGACATTATAGTGAATGGGTTCAGTAGAGCGGAACAACAAAGCAGTATTTGGTGTCTTATTGTTACTTATCATTGTTTGAAGCCAGACAATGGCACAGAAAAAGCAAAAATATTTGCTCTGAAGTGGTGACTGCAAGAAATCCTCCTAACACGCATCATTCCACCATTAATGGATGATTAATTACCCAGCTTAGTTGCAACTTGCTGTATTTTCAAAAATGTCTATATTGCTCTATTTTCATTAACATATTAAATATCTTAAATAAAAGACATGGACATAAATGGTCCCTCACCCACAGAGGCTTTTGGTAGTGCCACAAACTGCAACATTGTTCTACTGCTGTCATTGTTTCAGTCTAAATATTTCCTCTGGTCTCAACTGGACCTGATTTTGGAGTGACTTGGATAGTCCAGTCCTTTGGTCATCTTGGCCATTCATAATGTGTGTTTTAATTACTGCTCAGCAGTTATCCGTTTTCCCTGCAGAACGCTGTCTGTTGGAAATTGCTGGTCTGCTGCGGCTGTATGCTGTTCTTCCTCACTGTGACTCGGTCCTTGCCGATAACGTACAACGTGGACCCCCACTTTGTCAGCCACGCCCCTTTCCTCACCAGGCTCACCTACGCTTTCTTCTCCATACAAGCAGCAAGGCCCAAATTCTACTTTGCCTGGACACTAGGTGAGCTGGTGATATGATGGGAACATGAGCTACTTTGTTATTGCCATGGAAGTCGTGTTAGTTGTTTTTTTTCCCCTCCGTCCTCTCAGCTGATGCAGTCAACAACGCTGCAGGTTATGGTTTCTTGGGGATGGATGAAAATGGAAAGCCATCTTGGGACCTAATCTGCAACCTCAACATCCTGGGGATTGAGGTACCCTCAATGTTTCACATGATTCAAAAACCAGAACATGGTCTCTCTATACTGTGTTAAGTTACATACACATTCATGTTGGTCAAAGTCCGGCAATGAGTTTAGGATTGTAGCACATCGTTACTGTTATGTGGTCATTGTTATTTATTGATCTTTTTTCAGACCGCAACCAGCTTCAAGACATTTATAGACAACTGGAATATTCGAACAGGAATTTGGCTCAAAACGTAAGTGCTGCAAATGTCAGCTTCAATACTCGTGCACACAATCAGAAAACATTTACTCGGCTTTCCATTTCACAAACTCTCTTGAATATGTTGGATTCCTCTCATCTCCTCAGGGTGTGTTATGACCGAGCCCCGAAGCATAGGTTGGCGTTGACTTTTATCCTGTCTGCCCTGTGGCACGGTGTTTATCCTGGGTACTATTTCACCTTCATCACTGCCATCCCCATCACCATGACAGCACGAACTGTGAGTACTCTACCTCCTCTGGAAATTCAAATGAATACTCAAGCATACAACTGGAATGAAAATGAACAGTCGACAAATGGGACAGTCGGTATTTTTAATTCTGCAATTTTGATAGCTTTATTACATTTTTAAAGGAAGGTAATACATTCTTGTCATGTTACTTAATTGGGTTACTTGGAATTACATCAACAACATACAGTAGCTTAAATACACCAGTGAAAACAGTTTGCCACCTTGGAATTATAAGGTTCCATCTGTGTTCTGAGCAATTTTGAGATATTAAGCTTCAAAGTTTTTGCATTCCCAATAGCGATAGAACCTTTTTGTTTTCTAAATAAAAAGTCCAAAAATGCATACAACTTAAAAAAACACCTCACATAATGTTAATAGGTTGTCACAGAATAAGAATATGTGAATAACTCAATTTTGACAAAAATGTCACATAGAACCTTATAATTCCAAGGTGACGAGTTATTTATCCCTCTCTGCTCCTCTGTCTCGCCCCACCAGATACGGAAGTCTGTTCGCCACTACTTTCTGGGCTTCAGAGGCTTGAAGCTGGGTTATGACATCTTAACTTGGGCAGCCACCCAGCTGGCCATCTGCTACACTGTCATGCCTTTTCTACTTCTTGCAGTAGAGCCCACTTTGGTTTATTACAGGTATGTAATAATCATCTTTAGTCCTCCTTTCCTCTTAGTACTGGTGATGCTTCTGCTTAGTAGACTGTACTCCCCATCTTTGGTCCTTTTCACATCAAGTGGACGTACGTACACACCATCTTGTTTTCTAGTGTGCATGTGACATGTGCACATTTTAGTTTTTAACATAATATTTTGTGGCCTGCTCTCTAACTTAGTAACATTTCCCTACTAATTATCATTTGAGAAAGTTACAAAAGTTACACTCTCCTTTCTCTCCCAGGTCTATGTACTTCCACGTGCACATCATCAGCATTCTGGCTGCGATCGCCCTGCATCGGAAACACAAACCCAGGGAACCCTCTGCCACCACCAAAACGTTTTCCTCCGCCTCCTCCTCCTTCTCGTCTTCGTGCTCAGCCCAGTGCCAGCCTGTTCACTCCAACAACAATGACAAAGTAGACTGAAAATCCCCTCCTCATGTTCTTTCACCAGGCTCTCAGTCCACGGTGTCCTCTCAACGACAAGTGAAAGGGCATTCAGCCAACTTAAAATGGGAAAACATTGTGTTATTTATTTTTTGGACAGACAGAGAGAGTAAAGAGTTAGGACAAAAACTTTGATGATACAGTATGATGCAGGATTTGAACCTATGGCACTGGATGTACATGGGACTTTTCTGCCATATTGTAAGATTAGGACATCAAACATACTGTAAGCTCAGCAGGAAAGAGAAACTTAAGCTGAGGGAACGTCTCTGGTACCGCCACCACCCTCCACTTTCCCCTCC
>LKNJ01001648.1:29462-88785 GCA_002120245.1 Maccullochella peelii
CCCCCCTCCGTGCCCATCTCAACACCAGCCTTCCTGCTCCAACAATACAACAGTGTGAAGAGAGAAAGGAGGCTCACTTTCTTTCCTGTCCTCTATCTGTGCTGTCCTGCCAGCACAGTGGGAGAACAGCTCAAAAACAGGGCGCAAACACGCGCGCGCACACACACACACACACACACAAACACAAACTCGTGCATTAACAGACAGAAACTAGGAAACAAATATGCACATACTCTCTTAGACACACTCGTACTTGGACACAGTCTGATGGCATACAAAGGCTGCCCTTGTGTGGCCACAACAAAAGAGCATGCCAAGAGGAGAGCGAGCCCTGGTTAATATGTGTGTGTGTGATCGTTTACCCTCTGTTACGTCCCACCAACATCTGTCACTGACCCTGTGTGCGTGTGTGGACCTTGTCATGAAAAACTGTGGACTGCGTCGGTATTTCTTCCGCTGTAAGTTTGTGCTAGCTTGGTGGAAAAACACTTGAAATACCAATTAGACCATGCAGCTCTCAAACTGTCCGGTGAAAGCATTACTAATGAAGTCTTTTAAACACAGGATGGCAGCTCCTCCTGGTGAGGAGGCTCGACTATGCTGTAGAACAAGTAAACACATTATTATAGTTTCTATGGATAATCATGGGCTTTAGCTATACCCCTGTAAAAAATGTTTTTAGGAATAAAACGTGCGATATTACAGCAACAAGCTTTTGCTTATGTTGTTTTGCATGGCACAAAAAGTGATGAAGTGGTGCAATATGAGCACACATTGATGATACCAGTTGAAAGCAAACGCATACAATTTTCAATAATTTAGTGAGTGTAGTCAGACTTTCTCAAAGAAATCTCTTTTTGTGTTGAAGCAGTAGGGAATTTAATAGTGACATAGTTCTTAATGTGTTAGTTCTTACCATGTGAACGGTGCTGGATACGTGGTATCATACTATAGAGTAAGTGAACAAAAAGCTGTGGTGAAACTGAGAGGAAATACATTGGAAGTTTCTCTTATTTTGGGAGGTAACCATTGCACATTCCAAGAATGGAAATTATGATAAAAAATAGGAATTTATAAATCAAATGTATTTCTCCTCAGTAGGAGCGTGGTGCTGTGTACGTTCTGTGGTTCTTTGTGTGAAAACTTTTGATTTGTCAGAGCTCATCAGCAACTGCAGGCTGATGTAACAGAGACATCTGCTGGTTGTTTGTATTGTCTGGACTCTGCTGAATTAAATAATGAAGGTAAGCCAACTGGGACTGACTGAAACTGCCATCTCACAATGAGCAGAAAGTATATTTTTCCACTGATATTACAATTTCAAAATTCACAATTTCTTCTCTTCACTAGCTTTTACCTTTGCACAATCGAAGTTGATGAATCAGAGGGTGATTAGAGATGAGCTAAGCACGGTGAAAATAAACAAAAACAATACATTCACATTTTTAAATTATTAATTATTCTGTTATTTTCCATTATTAGGATATTGCTAATACTCATTGCTAACAATGCTAACAAGTTACAATGCAAGAATATTTTTTTGGTGCTGTAAAAGAAGAAAAGGACTGCACAATTTCTTTCTTTAGGTGTAGTATGTTAACAGCTTGTTTATCTGTTTCATCATGTTAGAGACACAATCTCAATGGATTTAATTACCTGCTTTGGAATTGAATCTCAATTTTTTGACTCCAGGAAAAATGTGTATTTGCTTGTTTTGGCTCTGTTTACATATTGACTCAACCCTCTGATTCTTAATATGTAAAGCCTCAGAGTGGAGCCTGTTTATACATGTACACGTGCTTTTTTATTTTTCTATTGGGACAGAAGATTATATCTGTCACAAAAAAAAAATCACACTTCTTAGCTTTGCTGTGACAAGGACCCAATTCACAGACAGAAAGTGTTGACATGGGGAGGGCGAGGGGGGGCATGCATCAAATTATTAAATATATACCGCTGCAGAATTATTCAAGATTTTAAGGGAAACAAGAATGGGGACAACGTGTAAATGAATCGTCCTATTAACCTTTCTGACTAAATCTTTTAACTTTTGGGTCATTTTGGAGTAAAGATGGCGATATTTAATTTTTGTTGATTATTTTAATGTTCAACTGCACATTAGTACCTCTCTTGGGAGTTAATGAAGCGTCCGTATTGGCTGCTCTGGGGAACTCGTAGACTCAGCCATTTCTTTGCAAGAGACCGTTTTTCCTGCAGTTATAAACATTTAGACCCAAATGCTGATGGTAATACAGTTAGTCCCCACAACAGCCACCGTCAAAGGCTGACTGCACCCAAACTCCTCAAGAGGTGTGTGTGCTGAAAAGTGAAAACTCTCTTCCCAAGTATGGCTTTGCTATAATATAGAATTGCTGTTGTGAAACAAAGCCCTTATTAACTGATATGGAACTAGCTGTAACCTTCAAATGTGTTGTTGTTATCAATAACCTGTTCATGGCACTGTATGTCTGTTTAATGCAGGGAAATGAGCGATGAGTGGCACATATTAAGAATGAATGAGTGAGCAGCTATTTGAATGACTTAATGCTGACTATGAAGATATTTTTGTATGTGTTTTTGCAGACTGTGTGTGATATTTTCTTATTACCCCATTGCTCCATTTTAGTATTGTTTGTATGGAGGAAAGAGTGAGTGGTATAAAAAAACTTGAGTAACAAATAAAGCTTCAGTGAAACAAATTTTCTTTGTCTGATATGAAAAACTTTATTTCTAAGTTGGTATATAATTAATAATAATGAGGAATTATAAACCATTCTTAAGATTTTTTTACTTAAGTGATGTAAGTATAAAAACAAGTAAAAGTAAAACCTCTATTCAATAATTCCAGGTGGCAGTGAGTTGTATTTGTTTTATCTGTTAGTGTTCACACTTGACTTTGCCTCTCAGTTACAGTCAAGTCAAATACTCTCTATGCGACACCTGTCCCAAGCTGTTTAATCTCTGATGATATTCTCAAAGTGCCTGCCTCTCTGTCCCTTGTGTCACCTGTCTGTTCCCCTCTGGTGTGTGTTTGTGTGTGTGTGTGTGCTGTGTTTTGATCCAGGCCGAGCTCACAGACAACTAATCACAACCAGGGGGAAAGAAGAAAATGGGACAAAGATGACAACAAGCGACAACAAACTTAAATCACTGAATCACTGCAAGTCTGGAGTATGTTCCACTTTAGATCTTTAGAGAGAATGTAGTCCTCTAAAACTGTCAGTTTTTTTTACTTAACATGAGATCGATTGTCCTCTCTGTGCAGAAATTAAAATCAAAAAAGCAACATGGAGAAATACAGATGGTTGTATGACCCTCAGCATAGTTCCTACAAACACAACCAATCCTCTACATCCAGTCAGTACACAGGCCTGATGAGACCTCCTCTCAGGACTCTGTGTGTTTGTGTTTGTGTGTGTGTGTGTGTGTGTGTGTATGTGTAGACTTGTGCTTGACTGACTCTCCTGTTGCACCTGTTAAGGTGAGATTAACTGCCATGACTCTTAAACTTGCACATAAACAAATCAATTTGAAAAAAGATAAATTACATTTGGCATAAACTAAACTTTATAATGTGATCCTGCATAAGGTCCACACCAGGCCAAATGTTTGCAACCAGGAGACAATTGTTTAATCAAAGCAGATGAAATAAAAAAAAAACATCACACAGAAACAGACTCCTATTCATTCCCCCATATTACATTTATCCTAAGTAATCATTTTAATTTCTCTCTTCTTACATACTGAATGTACACTTTGGAACAAAAGAAAACATATTAGTTATGGACAGAAAAAAATAATGATTTTTTTTGTTTAGCACTGTGAACTATGTCACAAAATAAAGTCATCCATACTGCCACACAGATGGTGCAGCAAAGACACGAGAACACAGGAAGAAATTGGGTTTTTCACCCATGTTATGCAGATTTGATCTCATTGCTTTTAAAATTGATTTACCTTTATTGCTAAAGGGAGAGAAATTACTGTATGTGCATGTCTGTGCAGCAGAGAGTAGACCAAACCTGTGTGGATGGGTTGAAGTTGTGCAAAATTCATTTATAATTTGTGTAATAATGTTTGTGACTTTTATGTTTTAATTTGAAGGATTACTGAGAAAACTGTGCCACTTTCAGGCTATGACACCAGTCCAAAGCCCAGTGGGTGAACCCAAATCCCATGATGGCTAAGTTGAAACTAAGGCCTTATTTCTGAGTTCCTGGAAAGTTGAAGGTTTAGAGGTTTTTAATGCAACAGCTGTTCATTGCTCTATAAATGCAGCAAAGGTCATTTTGACCAATACAGATACAGCTCAACCCACACTAGAGGAAATCACTCAAGTCAACAAACATCATCCTCTGGGGAACATACAGTACATGTCTGTACCAAATTTCATGGCAATCCTTTTAATAGTTGTTGAGATATTTCAGTCTGGCCCAAAGTGATTGACAGACTAACATCGTCAGCTCTAGAGTGCAATGCTACTAGCATGGCTAAAAATGAATACCATTCTCCCTTTCATTTTAGAATATTTTAGCATACAACTCCAGAATTGATAGTTTTTTGGTAGTTTTGAGAAGAAGCTCTTTTGGATGATCAGAAGAAATACACAACAGACTGTGTCAAATAAGCTATGGCAATATGGTCAACAAATACTGGACCGTGTTGTATAAACTGTAGGACAGTAATGTCTACATACTGCATCTGGCTAATGACTCCTGCCTGACCAAATCTCCAACTAGTCAAGCTTTCCAAATCCTCTGAAACTAAAGCATGTCCATACAAACACTGGAAGCAAAAAGAACTTCACATTAACGTCAAATTTCATCACCTGCATTTGTTTCAACAAAATGATTATAGGCAGCCAGTTTACAGTACAAAAATGCCAGCAGGCAACCACTGAAGAATAATTGAATGTGCCTTTTTTTAGTCGTCTTTGATTTAACATTCCACTGGTTTTTCAAAGATTACACAGATTTGAGATAATAAACTCAGATGATAAACAGTTGTGAACCGTAGATCTTTTTTGCTTTCCTCCCAGTAACACAATTAAGTTTAGTGATGCAGTGCAAAGTGAGTCTTGGAAAAAGATAATAGCCTTAAAATTACAATATTTTGACACAGAGATTATATTTTCTTACCATGACTATGCAATAAAGACAGTCTTAAAGCACTGAGTCAGGCAATTTAATGATCCAATGCAAGGAGGCAAATTGCTACTATTATTGGAAACTATTACTATCATTACATTTTGCCCATCAAGCAGTTATCTCATAGCATTCTGCTCTTTGTAGGATCCACCCCACACACTGTCCGAACCGCCACCCTGCATTTGCCGGTCACATCCTACATCTATATTATCTATTTTGAACAGTCTATGTCGATCACTGGCTGTCTAAAAATGAAAATTCATGAGATTCCTTGTCCTTTGTTACCATTTAGACAGCCTAACAAGATATATTCATCACAATAGTCAAAAATCCAGCCTTAGTTACTCGTGTTTTATCACCTCCAGTGATTCATATCCTCCTGCAATACATAATTTTAGAACATAATCAGTTTTTTTTCATTATTCTTACAAAGTAAACATTTACAATAGGATTTTTTATTAGCGGTGCATGCAAGGTGGAAATCAGGCAATCAGATCAAAAATCCTAACTACATCAATATGTTCAAGTCTTTGTACATTTTCTTCATTTTTAATCAGTTTAGGATCACTGTTACCCACATAATAAATAATTAGAACAATCTTATACAGGCTAAGTCTTCAGAGCATGTCAAGTTTTCAGAGCATGTTTAGTAAGTTGTAACACAGAGCGACTGGTTGCAAAGTCCTTCCTGTTGAAGAATTCTGTTGAAAATATACTCAGAAAGGTGTTTTTGTGCTGACAAATAGTTCTGTTCTTAACATTGTCCTTTGAGATAAAGAGAATATACAGTGGGAACATACACAAATACAAGTCTGAATATTATAACAAAAATAAATACATTTTCTGCGAAGAAATTCCATTCAGTGACTCGTGGCTGCTTCCTCTCATTTCAACTTCTACACACATTTAACGCCATAAACAACAGTCTTCAGTTTTTCTGCCGAGATGAGCACCCTGCGCCAAGCAGGTGACAAACAGAAGTCAATAAAGGATAGATTAGGAATCAGTGACGGATGAATTAAGACTTGGATGGATGGTAGTGTTATACCAAATATATCCTTTCTGCCTTCATGTTGAATGCTGAAGATGATCTACTCTGCATTTAAAAATAAGAATAATCAGAGCAATAAATTATGGCCAGAAAAGCTTAGCAGCTAGACAGCAGCTAGAGGGGTTTGAATACTAAACAGGGAAACTTTCTCTGAATTTCAACCAGTGGAGGGCAGTAGAGCAGAGACAATATAATAATATATCTATAGGTATAGAAAAATGTAGTTGTGCCTTAGTATTAAAAAGCAGTAACAGCTTTTTCACAGAATGGAAACAGGGTAACAATAATTTCATTTAGTGTGAAGTCGAAGTGAAACTATCTACTGGGCTGTCCTTATGTGGCTCCATAATAGAAACTGGACTAGAGGCCTGGTGTTGTCTCACCATGCATGGAAGACGTGTGTTGTAGTTCAGCTGCAGCTTGGCCGATGCAGAGATGGAGAACATTAATTATGTAGTATTGGAGGCAGAGGGTTGGTGCAAATGGGACAGAGGTCTCAGGTGGTATTTCTTATCTTTCTGCTACAGCTACTCTCGGTCTCTGCGTCTCTGTATTTCTCTCCCTCCTGCTCCACTCTTCTAAGGAAAGTAAACTGTTCTTTAAAAAGGTTAGATTCTGTTTAACTGCACCTACCTGGTCACATACAGTACACTTTGTGCATGTTACTGCTTTGGGTGATTATCACAAAGCATACCAGATAAAGTTCTTCACCATCAAAAAACATAAAAATCTAAAGAAGCAGCTAGCAGGTGTTACATATTCAACTGCCTGCATTCTCACTAAAAGAAGCTGACTGGTTGTCATGGAGTTTGAATGAGGCAGGCCAGCAGGACTTTTTAAGACCATGACATCATCAAAAGGCAGACATGCTTATAAAACTGAAGAATAATGTACTTGATGTGGAAGGGTGCATCTATATATGCAAAAGCAACCCTCTTTCCTTGACTCATCATCCTGAAAAACTGATTAGATAACAAAGAAAAGCTCTTCAAATCATTGGCGTGCCTCTCCGTTCAGTCTTCCTCTATTAGTTATCAGAATTTCTGACAATATACAAGAAACCTTCAACTTCAGAATGTCATGTAAGATACTCAGCAGATTTTTGTCTAAATGAGCTCTAAAACCGATTTTTCTTGCTTTGGTTCCAAAGTTTGATATTTTAGCCTTTACTCTTACTTGCCATCCAACCATCTAGAGTCAGATGTTTAAATATTCAGCAGACTTGGAGCAGAGGAGAGAAAGAGGTCACTGCAGTGCGTTTTAGATAAATGAGTTTCAGCCCAGTCAGTCAAAATAATGAGGTTACGGTGCAATAGTTGGGGTAGCAGCAGTCCAAAGAATCAGTCTCTTGTCTCTTCAAGAGACAGTCAGGTCCCTGTGTTTAAGTTCAAAGTCTACAATCAAATAATGTCTAAAATCCTCTTCAGAATACCTTTGATAGTTTGACTGGGCCTTGCAAAGTAAAGTGCCCGGTGATTAGACTGTAAGGGGTTCAATGACATTTCGATACGCTCCAGTCCACCAGACACAGCCAATCAGTCCCAGTTTAAAGTATTCTAATGGATTCCAAATAGTATTTGTCTCCAGTGAGGTGACAGTTTCAGTTTTTGCTGCTCTCTGTTGGAGCAGGTGGCGGTTGCGTTTTCTCCTTCGCCTCCTTCTGGCCTTCTTTCTTCTCATCATCGTCCTTGAAGAACAGAAGAGGAAACATGCCGAGGATACAGCCAATGCCAACACCAATGGCTTTACCCTGCACACAGGAAAATGGGAGTAAGAGAAGAACACTGACAGCTTTAAAAGCCCCATTCCAGTAAATAAGCCTCTTACATTTGACTTACAAGCAACTGTTTGATTAAACTGTCCTTTTTAAAAATTGATTATACCTTGGTTTGTTTTGCCTAAATATTAAGAGCAGTTTGTGTTACATCCCATTAGTCCTTTGTCTGCTTCCTGTTTAATTTTTTAGTCTAGTCTTTCCTGTCTTTTCAGTTCTTGCCATCGTGTGTTAGCCTTGATTATGCTCACCTGTTCCCCATTTCACACCTGCCCCTGATTCCATTGTCAACCACTTCCCTATTTATTCCAGTCCCCTTGCTTTGTTCTATGTTGGTTCATTGTGTGTATACTGGTTATTATATGCTAAGTTTTCATGTTCCTGGTTTTTGATGTTAGCCTCGTGCTTCTGTCTACTGAACCTGGATCTACCTATTGTCTGTTACCTGTCTACATACCTGCTTGCCCGTACCTGCGTGTAAGGTTAATAAATCATTGAACTGCTGTAGTCTGTCTGCACTTGGGTCCTTCCCCTGCTGCCCATACGACGCACCCTGTAACAGTTTGCTCTAAATTCACTGGTAAATAAGGAAGCTTTATCATTTTATTATGTGGAATCTTTTCATGCAGCACCTGGTAATATATATCAGTGTAGTATTGAACCAGGCAAAGAACTGACACTGATTTCCCATTACAATTTCACATGTATTCTATATATGTTTGCAAGAAAATAAAACTGGTATTCCTCAACATGCCACAACAATTGCATGACCTTTCACAATCGGCCAAGAGCTTTTCAGTTCTAGACTAATCACTCAAAGTATAAGTAAAGCCAATTACATTCCACACTTCAGCAATCACAGTATATTAAAAGTCATTCACGTCTAATTTTCTCGCACAATGACTGAGTGATTTAAAAAGGGCACATCACAGAGACTTGTGTGTCTGGTGTCACTGTACAAACCCCTGACCTGGTTTGGTGTTTACGGTGTACTACATAACAAATGGAATCTCTCAAATGCTCTTTGCAGCAGGTTCAATAATGTCCACTCTGCCTCAGACAGTTAGAGAGCAGAGTTGGGTTTCAGTGCAGTGTGATGATACTAACCGAGTGAGAGCTGACTCTGGTCTGCCACATGTCTGCCTGTTTTGGGCTTAAGTCAGGAATCTGCATTCCCAGCCGAGACGCCAAGGCCTCCACATAACCTGCCAGCCTAAAGAGAGGAAGAGACAGTAAGGAAAAAGTAGAGAAAAAAAGAACCATACTGTAAAAGCAAGCTGCAACAACTAATTACTTCTAATCAGTGACCCATTAAGGTGCCTTGAGGAACACATGATAAATTAGTCTTTCACTGTCAAGTGAACAATTTTATCCTTCAATCTGACTTTTCACAAGATGGAAAGCCTGTTGAAGCTGAGACATGAAAGGTCAGTAGCAGAGATCTGTGAATCACTTGTAGACAGAAAAGACTCAAACACCGTACACACAGTTAAGTACTTGGCTCCAGGCATCAGATTTTAAAATTAAAGTCAAAGAAAATTTTATCCTGTAAACATGACCACAATGGCTTATGGAAATAAATTGTATCACTCAAATGTGGTACACACACTCACAGGCATATTAAAATTGTGTAAAGCTTCAGGATGTAATTTGTACACAGATTAAATTTAGAACCACTTCTTCATGTTTGTTTTGTTAGTTTCACATGTCATGATCCATTAAACCAGCCTCAGTGCAACTCCCAGCGTAGCAAAGTAAACAACCAAAGTAATCGATATTGAGAAACTAAATAAATCAGAGCATTAATGTTCCAATCTGCTCCCTTGTTGCTGCCATCTGTCATAAACCCAGCAGGGTGTCAAATACCAGCTCTAATAACAGAGACACACACAGAGAGACAGGGAGGGAGAGAGAGAGAGAGAGAGACTTAAAATACAGAGCAGTTGTTTTTATTCTTTGTTAATAGATTTTAGTTTTGGTGAAAAATCTTCTATCGCCTGCATCCATCGGCCTGATATCGTGAAGAGCTAGTATTCATTGGTGAATCTACCAATGAAAAGAGATGGGTCACAATCAGTGCCAAGATCCAAAGGTGAACTACAGACAATTTATAGATTACCTATAGAGCAGTGAAAGGGAAATAATGGCCAATATTGCCCTCAGTGGGGATAAAGGTCACATTAATAACAATGTGGGCAAGAAGGGGAAAAAACAGGAAAAATTTAGAATTATGTTACTGTTGGCCATAATTAGTCAAATATAGCTGGTCCCATAATAAGATGGAATTAAAATGTAATGATATCTGAGGAAAAACAAAGGATTCAGCGCAAAAGGGATGAACATAAATAACACACATGTACTATAGCACATGGGTATAGTAAACTAAGTTTAAAAGGCCCTTAGTTCCTGGCCAGAAGACTGCAGATGTGTCACATATAATACATAAAGTGTATCTCCAATTGCAGCAGATACTAAAAAAATAAAAAGCAAAAACAGCTCATGTTAAGAGCCACGTTTTGGGTAGATTGCAGCATCTACCATAAGCTGGTAAAGCTCTCCTTTGTCTCTCAGTTCCACTTATTTCAGAACTGACCAGAGACCAGCAGAGAGAGACACCTGATTGTACGTGGTATAAAGCTGGGTTTATGGTGCATATGGTGATCTCTGTGGTCAACTCTGGCAAATATACAGGACCCCATGAATCTGCTATGGGGTCGTGGGGCAAAAATGAGCTGTGGGCCCCTATTGAGTGCCAGCTGTATAGACCCATTTTGCCCAGAATGCCATTAACCAACCACTATCACTACACTGGAATACTAACCTGCCCAAAGTCTGGTGTATGTCAGTTAGTTTGTGATCATTTGATTACACACAACCTTGTTTAAAGGACATGCATCATGTAAGCATAATAACTGAAATACATAAAACTACACAGGGCCGATCTATAAGACATGGCCTCAAGTTATTCAACACAAACAACCTGGGGCCCAGGGCATTTGCCCACTTGGTAATCCACACACTGAACCAAGTGCAATTATAAATGCAGTAACAGTGTTATGACCAAAATATTAACTGAAAGTTTTTGGAGAGCTATATCCAGTCTGGGGCTGCTGGAACAGCACAAGAAATATAGTGCAGGTCAAGCAGTTCCAGTGTGAGAAAAGAAATTTTTGTATTTTTGACCCAGGTCTGGTTCAGTCACTGGCACTAATGGATCCTCAGTTCACTGCACACACAAATAAGCTGCAGCTGTCGAGTCAGGGGAGAGATAAGTAGCATATTTGAGAGAAAGATAAGGAGACAAGGAGAGGAAGCCAGTGTGTGTGTGTGTGTGTGTGTGTGTGTGTGTGTGTGTGTCTCGAGCTGTATGTATGTGTCTGGTGTATGTCGGTAGGCTTTCATCAGCAGAAACAGAAACTTTTTAGGAGAGATTTTCTTCATTTTTTATCTTTACAGATAATGGACTGTTAAGGTAATAAATCCAAACTGATCATCAGGACAATAATTACATATATCACAGCAGACGATCATTTTTACAGCGTCTGCATTAATTGCACTGTGGCAGATGAATAATGTTGTCAAACTCTAGGATGGCAGCAGGGGGCAGAATTGAGTCTATAGTTTCATGGTGAGAGAAATCATTTCCTTTTCTATTCTGCTTGTAAAATGAATGTCAGATTAAGATAAATGAGACATATGATGGCAGGCAACATTGGTCACATTGCTGTTTTCTGCTTCTATGAAGTGTAAACTCATCACCAATCCAAATACTCACTCTTATATTCATAAAAATAAGCCTTTACATTTGTCTGGTACATGCCTGCAGCGGCACAATAATCCAGACACTCCTGTCTTTGAGTCAAATCCAGTCCAAATATTTCATATACTTGCAATAGCAGAAGGCAAAAGAAATCAGGTCTGCATCAGAAAATAAAATACCTGCAGTATTGAAAACACTGAAATGATAAGATTTACCAAAATGTTTCTCAACATGAGACTCACCGTGTGGTAAGAATCATCTTACCATCTAGAAAATGACTTTTGCTGAAACAAACTAAAAGTTTTGCGTTTTCTTCCTGGAACAACAACTGAATCTGTCAGCATTATCAAAGCATTTCCCTAAGTGTGGGCAATAAACTATTCTGCTGCGTTGGATTCAAATAGTTAAACGGCAAAGCTGCTCTCATATTAGTGGTAATATCTAGGAAACGGTTTGATGCAGAGAGCAGTGGTGCTGGCGGCAGGGATGTGAATCTAAATCAATGCATTGTGCCCATAAGGAAGACATACAGCAGCTGAGAAAGAAGCAGTGCGGGAGCATCAGTAATAACTGGCTCATGGTCAGAATGACTCATGAGTTAAATTATGGACTTCAACGAGGCTAAGCTGGTTTCATACATCTGTCAAAACACACACAAGCAGGGAGGAAAATCTTAAAAATTCACCCCAGCATGAACCCCGTACACATAAAATACACACACACACACAAACACATACAATATGTGGACAGAGCTGCACGGATTGCTCACCACAGGCACCAACACACACAAAACAAACACACACATATGGGAAATTGTATACAAGAGCAGGGAGTCAGAGCAGCAGAGCTCAGTCACCGTCTCTTGGTTGAGGAAAACAGACGTTGAGTGGGAGGATTTTACAAACTATCATTGCAATGTAATCACACACACACAGTACTGACCAAAAGACTCCAGAGGAACATGCTGTAGTGACAGTTACATCTATTTGTGCTGTTCGATTACATGACTGAGAAAAATCACACTGTCGCGGAGAAGCTGGTGCCTCTGACTTTCACCGGGAGTTCTTGCGGTTTAGTGGACTAATGTGTACATGAACGGGGATTGAGCCTTGTCTTACATCCTCTCCTACTAATCACCGCAGCTCTCACTGCTGCGTTTCCTGTCTGCCTCCATCAACTCTTATTACAGAGACATGAACTTATGTGTAACAATTTAAAAATAGTCACCGTTTGATATACTTATCATACTTACTTTAATGTCCAACATGTTTATGTTTTGTAGTATAGCACAAAACAGGTTTATAGAATTACGTGCAACTAATACCAATACAAAAATGTTTATCCACTTCACCCAGTGTGATCTAAAGGCACAACATTGGCACATGTGCTAGAGGGTTTCTGTAACACAACTGACAGACAAAGTAAAGTCTTTCCAGCAAATGTAAAATAAAGTATGCTGAGCAAAAATGCCACAAAAACTGGTTTCACCTTATCAAAATGGAATATTTGCTGGTCTTCCTACTTCATTACGATAGCCAACTGAATATCTTTGGGTTTTGGACTGTTGTCCAGACAATAATAAAATAGTTGCTGCCCTAGTTCATTGTATATGTCACTCATGCATAGCATAACTTAATCACACAGGAATAAGATTTGTGTTGACTCGGCCATGCCACCAACTGTCGGTCCAAAAAGCTATTCACTATTAAAGTGGTTCACATGCAGGTTGGGCAGTGTGGATCTGAGCAAACTAAATACCATAACTGCACCAAGTTTGCAGTAAAGAGGAATCTGGGATCTCCTCATCCGTCATCTTCTGATCACAGTTTATCCACAGCCTCAGCAGTAAGTCTACTGAGCCTCCTTCTCAGCTCTCAACCACCACTAAAGTGCCACTGACTCCCAGAGTAATCGAAAGCATGGGGTTTTTATGTGTGCACTTAGGCCTTTCTCTCTCTGAAATGAACATAAGCGGTGATGCAAATGTTGCGGCGAAGGACACCTGCAGGAGCTCCACTGAGACTGTGTGGCAGACAAACAGCCTTCACACTCACTGGTGTAAATCTATCAAAAAACAACAACAAAAAACTTGTCTTGTCTAATCGAGTCTCACCTTGACAAACTGGCCACAAGGGCTCTACTTTCCAATTGTGATTGAGTGGCAAACACAGAGGCGAGATTGTGTGTGTCTACTGAGAGTGCTTACAAAGGCCAGAACAATTTAGGTAATCCATCACACAAAGGCGGTGCAAAGAACCGCATGGTCTCTATAGCTGTTTCTATCCGTCTATTTATTAGCTTGCCTGTTCTGCTGACTCTCTCTGTCTTTAATAAATGAGAAAGAGATATTATCTGTTATATCACTAATAATCACTGAAATACAGCCAACAGGCTGCTGGTGGCCCATCTTCCATTACTGTAAGTATTATGGTTGGTTAAGCCGGATTATGATCCCTGCGGCCTCCAGGAGGCTCTGAAGTGGATAACAGTCATGAATCAGCTCACTGAACCTGATAAGGCAATGCAATCATTTGAAAGGATCCAAGACACATCAATCAATGTTTTTTCAGGCTGAAAAAACAATCAGCTTCCACTTCTCATGGATCATTATGCCTTTATTGATCAATCCTGATCACGATCACTTACGGGGAAAGCTGCGATCAGATCTGATGCTCATTGTTATGATTTAAGTTTAGTTTATAATTTTGGAGGAATGGAGAAAGAAACTGTCTCTAGATGATTTTAGTTTAGTTTCTTTCAGTGGAAACAAAACAAAAATGAAGAAAGCTTCAGATCAAAACAATACACTTTTACAATTTTAGAATTGTTTGAGTATAATTCTGGTTATTAGACCCATAATTATACTATATTCATAGTTACACAAAAAGATTGCACTAACTTCTATACCGCACAAACCCCGAATTTACACCAATACATTACAGGTTGTAAGCAGTCCTGCAGTCTGATCAGGCACATTTTGTCAGGTCATAAATAAATAATATTGCATAAAATCTTTACTCCCAGTACAACAAAATCCAATGTAATCCCAGTATGATTAAATAAAGAACATTGTGCACACAAATGTATTCATTTTTTTTAAAGATTCAATTTACTTTGTTAAACAATGTCTTATGATAGTTTTTAAATGAATCAAACTGAAATGTCTGTATTTTGACTCATTCAAAAATAGTATCAACATCAAAGTCAGGTTCAACATTCTGTAGGATGGGCAACATGATGGATATTCTGTTAATAACTAGTTTAACATCAAGATTTTGTTCTTTTTCTAGCTGTAACCTTACTTGATTCACTCAAAAATGGTCGGTTAAGTTGGGCTACATAATCAAACCACAATGATAAGTTTACATTTTTCTTATTCATGGTAATATCTTTTTATGCTTTGCACAACGACAGTCTGAGACGCAAACCTTTGGTGGCTGTAATTCTCTTTGTCCCTTGCTGCTCATGCTTATCGTCCTCTGGGCTAAATTCAATAATTACTGTTTAATAGTAAGCAATTTAATGACTTAGCCTTCACTAAAGGGAGTGGAGTGGGATGGTAAACCTCTACCTTTATAATGTCAAGGACTCTGTATATTATAATTTGTGTACACCTGGGTGGAACACACTGCATTGCTGTAATAAACCGTGTAATAGGATATACTACCATAGTTTCTTAACATTTCATCAAATGAGTGAATGAGGTTATTCATTCTACATCACTGAGCTGTTTCCATCGTCCTACAACCTCCCGTGATTTACAGAAACTAAGGATAATAGTTGCCTGTGTCTGTGTGCTTGTGTGTGTGAGTATGTGTGAAATTCTTACCCTAGTCCTGCCAGATCAGATACCAGGTTGCCAAGGGCAGCAGCTGCAGAAAACGCGAGAAGAGAAAGAGACATGATTACAAAATGAGTTAGGAAATTGAGGTTTGTGCCGAGGACCGACAAAAGGCACAAGACACAGAATGTGTTTGTCTGGAAACAGTTTTTCATTATATGAAACACAAGAAAATGACACTTTTCCCATCTACCACTCAGAGACATGTACCTGGAGTCATCTGCCAACAGATAGTGTGGTGTGCTCTACATTAACAGGTTACTAAATTCATTCTCCTCATTATCAATATAGGTAAGGGATGACGTTAGGACAAAAGATGTGCGGCTTGGCAGTTGTTATTCAGTACAATATGTGAAAATACTGGAGGACAGAATGTGGGTGTAGTTAAAGCACAATACTAGTGGAGCTGGGGGAGGCTGGAGAGAGACAAGCACTTCAATTATCTTCACATGCTTTCCTCTACTTGCCTTTGGTACTTGATATTCCACCATGTTACCCGAGTGGCCACTTGCATTGTAGAGGACAGGAGCAGAGCAAGAAGTAGTACACTTTTTTTTTTCTTCAAATAACCATACACTGCTTATTTTACCATTCTGGTTTTTGCACAGGATATGATGGACAACCACAATGCATTCTGGGCTCATAAAAGCAGGCAGATGCACTGCTGAAACCCGCATCGCTGTCGACTCGCTCCCTGAGCATAATAACTTCACATGAATAGTCAGAGCCGGAGAGCGGCACTTCACAAAGGGCCCAAGGAAAAGGGCATGTTGAAATGACTAATGAAACAAGAGCAAGGAGCAGACCTATGTGTCCTGAGTATATCTGGGCCTCTGTCACTAGTGGAGCAGTGCTGGAGGAGTGAAGACCAGCAGTTGGGAGACGTTGCGTTAAAGAATCTGCTTGTTCTGTTGCTTGTACGTTAGTATAGTAGTGGCTCCTAAAAGAGGGAAAAAAGTCAGTACTTTAGAGAACGCTTGTGTTCTCTCTGTTGTCCATGACCCTGAGCTCAGAGCATTGCTGCAGCTGCCACAGTGGCACAGACTCCCTCTGGGGAACGGAAACAAAGCAGCAGTGCCATCTCTGCTAAGGCACAATCTCCATCTAACTCTGGCAGGAGGTCTTGAGTGCTTCAGTCCAAATGACTTCCTGCTACTGAAGCAACAAGGCTGAAAAAAACATATAAATGTACCCAAACTAGACTTTCTGCCTACTGACAATCTGTAGTCGTACATCTGAACAAAAACACCCGCAGGACCTGCACCCACGTTAATGAGCCCAGAGGAATTCAGATAGTCGCAGTATAATTAGAGAAGTCCGTGTGTGCAGACTGGGAAAGCGTTGTTTACGGCGTCTCAGCAGGCCTATGACCCTGACCCCATTGAAGAGCTGCTGGAACAAAGCATCAATGTTAATAAGCTGCTGGTTCGTCTGTATTTGGCTCCAATCAAGCATGTTAGCTTGTTGCTCTGTGAGAAGCTCTTTGGATGACTCTATCGTTACTTTAGAACGAAAGTAGAGAGCCAGGGCAAGAGGAAGGAAAGTGTGCAAGTTTCTAATTCTCTGCCAAGTTCAGTGCCAAAACACACAAAGTAGATTTGTGCTAAATGAGGAGATTATTGTGGTATTTGACAGAAAAGATTGTTTGCACTGGGAAGGATCCCAGTCTGACTGTAACTCACTGCAGTTAAGAATGGTCTCCTTGAAGAGAAAAGATTTTTTTAATATGATTTAGGTGAAATTGAGTCCATTTCATGTTTTATTGTTCACGACAATTAAAGGGCTACACTTAAAGTAAAATGCCCTTTTTTTGATGACTCCTTCTGATGGATGATAAAAAACCTGAGCTGTGTTTTAGGAAGGTCGTCTTTTTTTGTGGCCAATTTTATGTTTCAAGCTTTGGACAGACGACAAAGTTCTTTGTTTGCAATGTAATGTTATATGCAAAAGATTATATTTATGTCAGGCAAAAATACTGTACAGTGGTGCAACATTTGTCAAACTGTATATACATTTCTGGCTGCAACACAATAAAATACAAATTCTACACATTTCTACATTTAGAGACATAAGGCTGACATGAGTCAAATGTTCTCCTTTATATTCTCTCTAAAATATGGAGGATGGTATTTATTACATCCCATTTTACACAGAGGAACTGTATGTCGTCAATGTGACACACACACACACACACACACACACACAAATGCTTTAATAGCAATAGTTATTTTTAAGAAATTTCAAACTAACATTTTTTCTCTCTTTGCTGTTGCATTTGTTGTTGCTAGACAATCTGTTCTGGGTCACTGTCTCCTTGCAGTGATGCAAGGTTGTTTGAAATAAAAAGATGCAGGTTACAGAGTAAAGATTATTAAAACATGGGGATCATGTAGTAATAAAATAACGTGCTGTCATTATACATCAGACAAGCCCCTGAGGAGACAGATGTAATGGAGAGCCCATCAGGCTTGATTATGTGGTCAGGCTACTCAAATATAATTACAAGCCAAGATCAGCGGTCTGCCGCTAACTCACTGCTCTCTCTGCTTCTCTGATTCAGCCCACCTCTACAGTTGGTGAGTGCAATCACCCTCTCACACAAAACATTCAAAAAACTTCGCCCATCACTCTCGCTAATTAGATAAAAGAAAGATGAGTAATTCAGAGAAGGAGTGACTCAGAGGAAGGTGGGGTGAGTAAGCTGGGTTTGGGCAAAAATGAAATAGTACAAGAGACAGTTTTTATATTTTCTGGATAGATTTTCATTTCTGGGTAAAAATAAATCAGACTATTTAGCCAACACAGAAAGATTTATTTTTCCTTCCCTGTTCTTTTAAATATGTGTATATTTTATGATGGATATCTACATCTTTCAAAAGGGAACTTTCTAAAACGTTTTAGACCTGCAGCAAAATCTGTTGGCATGTGTATTATCCACAGACATCTACTGGTGAATAAATGGGCCATGAAACAATGTGAAATAACAAATGTGAGACAGTGGGAACTTTTTTATTGGTGTCTCTTGCTTTTATCTGCACGACTCACTTAGCAGCTTTCATAATGTTCACAGACTGAGAAATGTAAGGCTGGCTATGGGCAACACCTATAATACCTGGAGGCTTTCAATAACACACACAAGTACACCTACCACACACAGGCACACACTTTATCACTCAAAGCTGGGTGTGTATTTACTGCACGTGTGCCTACACGTCACAGTTGCAGCTGTAGAAAGGCCTAAGTTATAGCAGGTGAGTGTGGAAATTAAATCAAACCAGAAAACCAGATTAGAGGGAAAGATGAGAAGAAAGCCAATCTGGAAGCATTTATACAGTCTGGTGTGTTAATGCAGGATGTTATTAAGTTCGTAAGTTAGGAGAGCTGTATTAGAAAACATTAATGCAATGCAATATAATTATGAGACTAACAAAAATGTTCCAACTTGTGGGGAAGGGAAGGGCATCTGTCTTTGAAGGCAAGTCTCAGCAGAGCAGGGTGATTTTGTGAGTTAATCACCTTTTAATGGATTTAATCCTATTTGGAGGTTTTCCACATCATTACCTCTGTTTAAAATGATGTAATTGGCCCAACTAAGCAGCAGACCATATTCTGATGGTACAGCCAGCTGAGCCACATTTGCCTCCTAGAAATTGTGAGATTGGTGGACTTGACTACAGACTTGACACTAGAGCTAAATCACTCTGGACTGGGCTAGATAACTACAGCCTCTTGATTTGCAGACCTCCAAACGCCCCCAGTGTAGCAGGAATGAAAAAAAGAATTGAATGGAGTCAGTGATAGAAACTGGGTTGAGGCTGTGCTTGAGAAAAGAACGGGTCCTTCTGTTTATATATTCTATAAAGTTTATATCAAGACATTCATCACAATAAAAAGTCGAATAAAAATCAAGGATATTTTCAAAAGCTAATAGGTATTGATAAGAATAAATACACAATTTAAATACACAGAAAATACACAGTCACTGCCCCTCCAGAACAAAACCATCCAATAGAAATTTGGTTACAGGAAAAAACCCCCACCTCAGACACACATGCTTTTGACAGCCCGATGGACTGATTTGTATTAAAAATGTCAATATTTCTTATTAGATATTCAGCTACATTAGGATGATGAGATTCTCTTACCTGCCATAGTTGAAATACCGAGGACCACGCCGATGGATAACTCAATCTGTGTGCCCTGGGAAATACACACACACACATCACACAAGTTAGTTTGTAAGACATGAAAGCTCAGTGTGTACAATATACAAACCATCAGTGCCAGCTAATGTATTGGTTTATAACATATTGAATGGATCTGTTCATGCTCTCTCAATTATATTCAGACGGAAACCACTTATTTAACCGAGGCTAACTTTGCATCCTTTGTGCCTTGTCATAAGGGGCCAATTCTGGACCACAAATGAACGGTCCGTGATGCCAGCTTGTTTTTAATCTCTAGTAATGACAACTTCCACTTTAATGTTTTATTACATTGACTATAAGTATCTCTACTTTTTAACTTAAAGTTCTAACCCAAAATAGAAAGCTTTTTCACTTCGACCAAGTAACATGGTCAACATGGCAAATGGTAGCTTTCACTCAAAGTCTACTTGTAACGTTAAAAGCTTTATAAGATTTTCTAGCAGCTTTCAGGCTCTCAGTTTATGGTTTCCTGGCTTTAGTGCAGACCTCTTATCCCATATGAATGGAAAGCAGCCTGCATTAGTTTCTCTCACAGTCTGGACTGGAAGAATGAAGGGAATACTCTGGAAGTACAATCAGACATTTACAGTCACTAACTGTATAAAAGAACCCCACAACTTTACCAGATGCACAAACTTTTCCACAGACAAGTTGAATCCAGCCCAAATGTGTGATTAATTATCTATTTCAATTTTCACGCAGTTTCAGAGTCTGATCTAAATATTTTGTATAATATCTGCATATTCTTACAGTATATTGTTTTTGGGCAAAGCTATGCCATTTCATTATGTTCTATTTAGGTTTATTCTCTTTTGTTTGTTTCTCTTCTATATTTTTCCACTCTATTTGTCTTCCATCTCCTTGCAGAGGCTCCCAGAAGTCATCATCCCGTGTTAAAAAATAACCCTGCTGTGCAAGCACGCTTTGAATTAAGCTGATAAATGCATTCCCTTCCACTGGGTTCACATTTCATTATTTGAACAACTTCACAAAGATGCTTGTTGGCAGGCAACTTACTAAAAAAATTATACGGTGTTAAAAGAGAAAAGGAAGGACTCTGAGAAACAGAGAGATGAGACAGTGCCAAACAATGACAGAGAAAAGGGGAAATATACTGCGAGATAAATATAGCAGCATCAAACAAGAGATTTATTCTCGTTCTCCTTTGATCCAAAGCTAACCTACAGTATCATACAACATATTCTTCATGCACAGGTTCCCCCTGTGAGGAAATCAATACCCACTAAGCTGCAGGGAAGCACAGCGCTGCATGAAGCTGACAGACTTACAGCAACAATCATGATGCAGTTGTCCAGGAATCCAAATCCAATGAAAGGGAGTGCATTGTGCAGCAGAACTGTAAGATAACAAACAAACAATAAATCATCAACAGACAAAATACACAGAAAGTATGCAGATTGTGTTTGAGTCTTCGTTAATAGATCCATTAGACATAATTAAGACTCGCAGAGCAGAACTGTAACAAAATGAACACAAACACAGAAGATATAAGACCATAAAACACTTCTGTGCTGAAAAGACTGTGAAGCTGCTTTTGGGAGATGCTTGAAATAAAAATAGGACCCTAGCTTTAGCTGTTTATTCATACATATTTTTAATATGTTGCTATAACAGATTAAATTGTGGAGGCATGTTACAAAAACAGCTGTAATGACGTGTGTATGGAGTGTGCAGATTTGATGCCTTATTATATCTAAATTGTGCCCATGTTTTACTTTGGTACATGCTTTGCTAACAAGACCACAAGATGAAGAATATATTTTCCAATTTCCTAACCTTGTGGGCTCAATATATGACATAAAACAAGGTACATGAAACTATGAGATAATATAAGAAACTAAAACTGATCTCACATGAGGAAAACGTGTTACAGTAGCAAGAGAAGCAGTTAAAATAATGATTAGTAAATCAGCATCAGGCAGTAATAATACATAAGTATACACTAAGAGTACCACAAGTTAGTGATTAAGTACTTTTATTTCTGTAGCAGAGTCAAGGCCATTGGTACGACTGGCCACCTCACAGGCCAGCAGCAAAACAATAAAGTCTTTTCCTAAACTGGAATGGGTTTCGTCTTTGAAAAAGAGGTACAACCTTGGCCCTTTGTGTAAATAATGTCGTAAATGTCAAGCAGCTCCATTTCCAGACCAAAAAGGCTATCAGAATGTAAATATTTCTACACACAGTAATGTATTTCTCCCTTTACGTGCATAAAGAGATTCCCTGTGTGTAGATAAGATATACAGTGTAATATACGCTTGGTGCTGTGAAAGTGAAATTAAAATGTCGCCCGCCGCTCCAGGGAAGTTTAGTCTATTCTTGTTGAAGTTCAGTCTAGTTCAAGTAACTGAGCTGCAGAAAAGTATTTGCTTAAAGCACAATCACTGTGTCACACGCAATGCCTGTCATTTATTTTCTAAAGCTCTTACTCTGCTGCAGCTCTTCTTCAGTACATATTGAGAATTTTTGACATTGTGGTTTGCGCTGCAGTACACAAAACCCCTACTCACTTGTATCTTAAACACAGACTTTACTTTAATGCTACACCGGGGGGCAACTTTGATTGAATTGTGAGGAGCACTCCATCTCTTGGTACAGAGACCTGTAGAATTTGGTTTGGATGCTTTGCAGAAAAACCAAACGAGAACTCAAGAGTGAAATCCAACAACTCCTCTCAACAGCAGTGGGTCAGGTCTGTGCAGAGACAGCTTGACATTTCTTAGACCTCGTCTCTCTAGCATCTACTAGTGCAATTTACATGACTACTGCATTTTAAAAACGTCCAGCGCAGCTTTTTAGCTGACCATGAACTAAGAGGCTCATTCTAAACTCCAAAATGTTCACATAGCTTCTTAAATTTCCCAATGAGTACCCCTCATCTCCGCTGGACTCCTGTGTTCCAGGCTACATTAACCCGTTTTACACATTTAAAACCTTTGAGGACAAAATGTCTTTTTGTGTGTTTTACCAAACATGCTACAGGTCAGAAGAGGGAATTAAAAATGGACACACACACACAAAACAATTACTGTACTTTGACTAATTGTAAAGCAGTTTGGGGTATATTTTTCACCATTAGGGAAATTGTAATTAAAAAAAAAAAGGCCTTTGGGTTATTATAACAAATCTTATCAGCTTAAGGAAAATTAAGCCTCCTTTTTTCCTCTTTGATTTATCATGACTTTAGTCAACTGATGCAGGCCAAACTTTGATTATTTGGTATACTGTATAATGCAGCTATTCTGTCCTATTCTGCACAGAGGTCTTGGCAGATGCCTGCTCTCTTGTTAATTTAATAGTTTGATCAGCTCTAGCCTACCCAATCTTCCTTTATGTTCAAGATAAATTCAGAGCTCTGGAGAGTGAAGTCTAAAAGCTGTTTAAGAGTCACTGCTCAGACTCGGAAGTTTCAAAATTAAATGGGTATAATTTGATATACTAATAGTCTGTAAAATGTTCATAAATGACAATCTATGAGAATTTGTTGATTCAGTGGAACAAATGAGACCAGGGTTTGTTTGACTTCAGCTCCGAATTGCATTCACACTCACTCAGTTTAGTCTGCGAAAAGAAAGAAGCTTTACAAAAGGATTTCACCACTCAGTTATAAAGCTTATTTCATGATTTTTAGGTTAGTGTTTTTACAGTAATGAAAAGGCATGACATTTTTTTCCACATAAGTCACCGACACATATAACCCCCAGTAGGAGAAAAGCAAGGCAACAATACACACAAACACAAAGACTTTGCTGACTTGAGTAAAATCACGAGCGCTGTGTTCGACACAGTTGCTCCAGTGACGGCCGGCTGAGTCTGATTCTTTTTAAACTTTAACTCAGCTGTGTTATCTTTAGCGTAGCACCAAAGCAGGAAAAACAGCATTTCAGCACAAGAGAAACACTGAGCTTTAATGATGTCTGTTTTTGCTGATAGTCACAAAGACCTTTGTCAAATGTATACTGTGAGTAAGAAAGAAAGTCAAGCAAGTTGATATGTTTGGTTAACCAGCAGGCTTTCCAACCCGTCAGCAGGACGAGGAGAGAAATCTGAGGGCCTGTCAGGAAATGAGGCACCGTATGAGTGAAGTATGTCTGCACAAGCTTTTAGTTGAGTCTGTGCAGGTGGATTACGCGTGTGAGTGTATGACCTTCCATTTGTAGTGAGAAATTATCTGCAAGACACTGGTGTACAGATTGGACTCACACAAATACAAAGAGCTCCAAACTGCAAGTGAAATACATGCTTTGGGCAGCATGATCAAAAAAATAAATATCTAAGTTTGGGCCTGTCTTTTCCTCTCTCTGCTTTATGTGCTAATTCAGTTTTGTTTTAAAGTAACTTGTGTTGTCATTTCTATTCCCCAAGTACAAAATCATACAAGGCCAATAGCCATCCAGACGGTGGATATTACTATACCGCAGGTGGAGCACAAGGAGTCTGTTTGCTTAGTTAAAATGAGAGATCTGTCTGTGGTGGAATCAGTGATATGGCCCAGCATAATGGAATAGCTAACTACTGTGCGCTTTGCATCATAAAGTGACAGGATTATATATTTTGAAAATTACAGCTTGTCATCTTCTCACAACTTCCTCTGTATTAAGAACAAAATGTGTCTTGCACCTTAGATTCAGATTAGTTTTCTGTTAGTGATGCAATCCTTGGCTAGCAATTTGAGACATCAGGAGCAATAGCTAATGCAGTATCTGTTCATGGAAAATGTATAACCTAATAATTAGCCAGGTCCATATACAGCACATTTTTCCATTTCCTTTGGGGAGGCCATGGAAACAAAGTATCAACGATGAACCACAATATCCTGCTCATTAATGTAAATTACGACTGATCTGCATTAATCTTCCTGGTTGATTGACGGTTAAATGAGGGATGTCAATCCAGGCTGTCTTTCAACAATATTTAAAAGCATTTTTCAAATCAGTGTACCCATTGAAACAATCCCTCTGCATGAACAAAAAGGATAAAATACACAGAGTAAACAAGCACCAAGATTACAAGAAATTAGAGTTCTTACCGTATCTTAACTGTGCTGCAGTAGGTGGTGCAATTACCAGCTGCCCTGAAAGAGAAGAGAAGAAAAATGTATTATAAAGCATCTGCATCTCCTCTGGCCTGTTTTTCCTATGGAGGGGAAAAGTCAGCATAAATGTCAGACATTTCTTAAATGGCAAAGCCAATCAGTCACGACCTTAAGGATGCAGAGAGAAAAAGTAGCAGAGGGAGAGGGGGGGGGACATTTTAGTAAAGTGTCAGGGGTGATGAAAGGGAGTCAGAGAGGAAGAGCAGCAACGAGCTTCTCCTTCATTGCCACCTCCCCCAAACGAGACACGGTTGAGGACAAAAGTGTCGCCAGAAAATGATAATCCTGCTGCCAATCAGGCTTCAGAGGAGGCCTGCCAGCACACTGATTATTATTGGAGTGTGTGTATAGTGATAAACAGACAGAGAAAGGGAGGACGAGATAGAAGGTGTGAGAGACATTTATTTCCTGCCTTCATATCAGATTTAACTTCATCCAACATAACGTGGATGAAAATAAAATGACTTTACTGAGATCTAATCACAATTTTTTTACATTGTGACACTATAGTTAAAGGGAAACCGTGACGTTAAAGAGCTGTAACCTCTATCTGCGGTAAAGTGTCAGACTAACAGTCACCGAGCTGTGAAGTAACACGAGAACCTGTAAAACAAGAGATAATTACACTGGTTTTAAGGCTCTGAAATTGGATTTGTTTCACCAAGGTCAGTGTAAATGTTAGTCCACATAATAAAGTCTGTTCTATCACTTACAGGTGTTATACACACACGCACACACACACACACAAACACTTGCAATCCCCCATGGATAATTCCCACTGAGCTTGCTACAAGTTGGAATGAGAGCAAATGCCTATAATCCAAATCTGCTTTCTGGGAGCAGAGCTATTTCTGCCAAGTATCAGTTCTGGGAAACAACCAGCTATCTAAAATGACATCTTTTTTTTGTTTGTTTTTTCCATCTTGAATACATTTTGACATTGCCATCACTTTATAGATACATTTATGTTGAAAACTGGCAAACCCATCCATTTGACTCATTAAAATTCAGGCTGTAAAAATCACTAAATACAAAAGAAAAAACAAAAACATCGGTCTTCTTTCCTCCATCTTGTCCTCACCCTTCCTCCTTTCTTTTCAGGACTCCGTGTCATATTACAAGCTTCATACTACAGTCTTCAGTTGAACCTGCATCTCATGTTGCTGACACAACAACGGACAATTGTTCACCTCAACGACGACCCTTTCAATCAGCAACTAGAGTAAAAATACTGCTAACACATTCACAGAGATGCAACACCAACACAACTGTATGTTCCATCAGCAGCACACACACACACACACACACACACACACACACACACACACACACACACACACACACACACACACACACACTTGTCTTTGCCTCCAGCCTCTGCAGCACCTTGTACATAATGAAATATTGTCTCTTTCCAACTCCCTCTTGAGCATTGTTAAAGGTTTTATCTCATTTCACAGGTTTTGGAAGATCCTACCCACAGAAGATGGATGGCTTTGACAATTAAGTGCACACAAGTTCCACATCTCTTTTCATTTATCACTCATTCAGGGGCTGTTTTAGGATTTAATTAAAGGCGTTGAATGATCCTCCTCTGCTCATTCTGTATTGATGAGTCAACCACATTGTTGAACACCATGCTCTACATTGTTATTATCCACATTTGTTTAAATGGTGATTTTCTACAGGATTAAAAAAGGAACTAAAGTTGAGGTTATATAAACTGCAGAAATGCCTGCAGATCATTTGTTATATCGCTTTTGGTTCACCAAGCTATTTCCCAGACAGCAGACACTACGGCCGTACGCTGTGGAACAATGCTAAACTACAGGCCTGTGATCAACCCAACAAATTGTTCCAATCTGTCCCATTTTGATATGACAGAAATAATGCAATTCATCATTTTGTCCCAAATCAGAAGCCTGTTCCTGCTATATTTTTCCATCACTTAAAAAGCATGAGGCCCAACCAAAATGCAGCTGAGTCACCGTCTCATCACTAGTCACATGAAAGAAACCCATTAATGAGAAACAGAACCCCTTGATGATTTTTCTCACCCAGTCCACTGGGCTTCATCCAGCCATTTACTAGAACTGTGATAGCTGACACGGCTGTCTATTGCTCCCAGAACTCCTCTGGTATAAAGTATTGATTGCATGGCGCCTTAAATCCCCCACAGCCGCAGCCTCAAGAGAATTAAATTCCAACAGACAGGAGTGCTGAAAGCATTTAATGGGTTGTGAAAGTAACTAACCACGAGCATGATTAAATACCAAAGCAGCCATGTTTCATTCTTCTCAAGCCTTCTCTTATTTTGTATCCTCCTACTACAGAATCGCCCATACATCTGGCATCTGATAGAGACTGTTTACAGATAAACAGAAAACACAATGTGTCACCATTTCGGACACAGATCTTAACTGTTAGTTGGCAAGTCGGCTACAACAATTGTCTGAAGATTTTACTACACGGTCTACACAATAGCTTTTAACAAGCTGACGATTACACAAAAAGCATACAAATCAGGCTGTATCTAGGCAGCATTTTGACACAAATTAATAAGACAAAGAGTCTAGAGCCATGCTAGCTGCTCTAGGCTGTATCTAAGCACAGCGGTGCTTTGAGCTAAATGCACATTGAGGCTCTCATTTGGAATTTACCAAACATTTATGTGCTGGTTGGTTGGATTTTACACTGAGATTTTTAGTTTCATTCCCTCCTCAGCTGCTCTGAAATTGTCTATGTTTGAGGAGGCAACCATTAACACTCGAGTTCTCTTCTGCTATGATTGTTTAAAGGCGAGATAAAAGTCACACTTTGGCTTTGTTTGTTTTTTTTTTGCCATGACGAATGGCTTAATCCACACATTTGTCTCTTGGTGCCGGTACAGCATGAAATTTAAGTGTGAACAGAGTTTTGAAAATTGGAGATAAGTCTCTGAAGGAACCCAAAAGCCAAGTTCTCTCTCAGCAAAACTCAAGTTATGATGACTAAATGTCTGTCGGTCCATTCAATTGCCTCAATGAAAAATGATAAATAGAGGCAATAAGGTTTTCTGAAAATTCAGGTGTTGGTGCTACAGGGGTAGAAACCAGCATAAACTGCAGGGGCATTTCTCATCACACGACTGTGCAGCAGTGCAATGCAGTTAGTGTGTGTGACTGCCTGTTAGGGTGTGTGTCTAGCAAATGTAAACTAAGAAACATCCTTGTTTTCCACTCAGGATATGTTTTTTGAATTTGCACACCTCCTCACACATAGAAGGGATTTTGATTGTGTGTGTGTTTTGGTACAACACAGACTGTTGTATGAAGGGGCATGGTGTGTGAGTGTATAAGCATGTGTTTCTGTATGAATCTATATCATCATCATATGAACTGCATTTTTTGTCTGCATGTGCTGGTGTGTGTGCCCAAGCATGTGTGTGTGTGCATGTGAGAAAGATCAGATCATTCAGTAGAACAGGAACAATAGAAGGCTAGAGTCATTTATCAAGTGCACAGGCACCTTGCTGTTCTCCTGTGATTTATGAGACAGAAAAGAGGAAATTACACAGCACACATAATGTGGGCCTCAATGACCAGGACAGTCATTAGTAAACATGAAATGGGAAAAGATTTGTGGGGGGAAAAAAGGTTTTTGTAGCAGCAAGTTTTGAAAATTTGAGGTTCAAATGAATTTGTCCTAGAATGGGTAATGAGATTTAGAAAGCATGAAATATTTAAGAAAGTACAACATAATGAAAAACAATACTCAATGAAATGCTTCAGTATCACATTTTATTAGATCTAACTAGCAGTCTAACGTAGTTTAGAAAAAATGAGTCCACCTTAAGATTTGCATGTAAGAGCTTGTCTGAAGGAAAGCCTATTTATTTGTTTTTCATCTATCTGCTCCCCTTTACATGTCTACTGGAGGCCTTCTAAAAAGGTCAAATCACAACTTAAAAATACTGTCCGCTGAGGGAAAATAATGAGTCACTCCCAATAAATGCAGAATTAAGCAGTCAGTGTTTACCTGTGAGAAGAAAACACAAAGCACTGGGGCATGACGCCACACAAACTGAAGCCTAGCAGTGTAGTCCAGTTTCAGCAAAATACTTTATTTCCCCTGAGGACTTCAGTGAACTCTATATGGCAGGTAGAGAAATAAATACACCAGTCAATTCTCCCAGTGCCAATTAAGGCAGCTGTGGAGGAACTGATACCAAACACAGAAACAGGCAAAAAAAAAAGAAAAACAAAGAAACCACAAATCCTTGAAAATGCCCCCCTGACAAATGGCAAACCACAAGAGACAGGAAGGAACGAAGAAAGCAGTTTTGTTTTCTCTCTATTACAGCCAGCACGAACAAATGCCAAAGCAAAGAGGAAAAAGGGAAATACTTTAAATGAGCAGTGCACCTAAAATAGCTCACACTATAGATGGTTTTCAATGACTTCCCCTGCACATTTGTAACACAACACAGATTAAGTTCCTGGGAGGCCGTGCATTTTACACGAATGGTTAAAACCAATAACACGTCATAATAATAACACCATGTTTTTATGTATATGATCATTATCATTATCACAGTAAATACACCACATTTTTGTTGCCAGAGGATCCAAATCCTGCAGCCCTCTAGTTCACAGTAATGGTTCTCAATCCTCAATCATTTTCTATCCTCCAACCAAGTAAATTGCAGTTAATTGCATGCACCTGGTCTCCTAGATGTCAATTAGTAATTGATCTGATCAATGGTACACACAGAAACACAACCACAGGTGTTTTCACTTATTCTGACTAATTAGAACTTATGTGTAAGCGTGTACAGACCATCTTCCTGACTCTCTCTCACCTTTTAAGCCAGCAGTCAGTCTCAGTCTTTGAAAAGATCATTTTCAATAATATATTTACATTTTTACATACTATACTTTAAATCTGCTATAATCAATATTGTTTATATTAACAATGGATCAAATGACGAGTAATGTGAAAGCCACAGAGAATTATCGCCATCCTCTGCTGTTCTCCTCGGCTCTGCGGAGCGCTTTAGCTTCTTTAAGTTCATTGCTTTGGTTTTACAGCCCACAGCTTTACTGTTTGGTTCACTCTCACTGCTCTCTTATCAGCATTGTTTCCAGACACAGCAGGCAGCTGTTTATTGTGGAAAAGGCTCTAAAACCCAACTGGACACAACATGCAGAACACCAAAACAGGAGACAGACAACATATTAGCACTAGCTTGTGAAAATAGTGGTGCATTTCACGTCAGGAGTTGGTGGAGAGCAAAACAGAGCTAAAAGGAGAGTGAATATTGGACAGAAACACGACTCCAAATGAAAGCCAATGCTGTGCCGTAACTGCTGGATGTGTAAAGAAGAAACTACCTACTAACACACTGCTAACACTGTCTTTCAAGCAGTAAATTCCCGCCTGGAGAGAAATATTAACCTTAATATCTACTATAAAGTGCTAACTTTAGTCTTGTGGGGGGCTGCAGTGAAATCGGTAGCCTTGGTGTAGCGAGGTCACAGAAGCCTCTGAGGGGCCCAGGTACAAACCAAGGAGAAAACAGGGAGGTATAATGTGTAGTGTGTTGTGGTACATCTCATACAAGTGTGAAAAGGAGGGACACAATGAGAGTCGGAGAGATAAGAGGAAAATGACAGTGAGCGAGGAGACAACAGAGTCTTAAGAAGAGAAAACAGTTTGGAGGTGACAAAAAAAGCGAGTGTGTGTTGTCTTTAGAGGTCATATTGTCCCACGAAAAACCCCCAGAAAATGATCCAACCCTCTGATCGAACAGACAGGTTCACAAAAACAAACACCACCTTGAATATCAAACACATCCTGCTGCGCATAATAATATTAAATGGGCGTCTGTGTAATTTGATTCATTCCTTGATCCATCTGTCTAGGTTTCACAAGGAAGAAGAGCCATATGCAGAGATTTTCCTCCTCACTCCTGTCTTCTAAATCATGAAATTTTAATTGATTGCCAAATGAAAGACAATCTCACATACGGGGCTCCATATGTAATTTTTTTTTAAATTAAACTTGGTCTTGATGTATTATCGCTTTGTTGAATTTGGGGAAGTTCACACACCATCTACCCCAGCTTAAGTCGTTTTTCAAAATAATGTTATGTTCACCAATTTTTTTAGCTTTAGCCTCAATCTTTTATCATGTATGTAGCCATCGAATACATATTTAAGACCCCTTTGACTGAGTTCTTGTCTTATTCGTCTCGTCAATTCATGGAGCTAAGTTAGCTTAATCAGATAGCTGGCTGCAGCTACTAAAATCAGCCAGTGACAGTTGTCATTTCAGCCGCCAAATTAACACCAGTCTAGAAATTGGAAGCCTGCCTTTGTCTACATCTGTCTGACACCAAGGACAAAAAGTTTCAAAAATGACTACGAATTTTGTTGAACCCACCATACACTGTTATCATTGCAAATCTCATGTGTGCCATGCTAGATTGGAAATCTTGACAGGCGTCGCAACAGTAATAAGGGGAGTGGGGCACTGCACACTTAAACATGTTTTTTGAGCTGTACGCTAAATTAAATGACTGTACTGTGATGAAACACATCAATGCTGGTGTTAATATTGACATTTCTTACCAAATTTATAACATTTCATGGGTTGAAAATGGCACAACACACCATCCACTGTTTTAAATCAGCCTTGAGCCTTGCAAGGCCAATGCTGACATCTACGTCATGAAATGCATATTAAAAAAAGACTCTAATCAGTGTCAGTCAGTCTCCCGTGTCCCCTGACCCACACACTACATAGCCACGAGGCCACGCCTCCTACAGTTGTTACTCATTCACTCATTACAGTTTTTAAATTTGCTGGGAGAGAGGGTTCTAGCTGAATTTGAGGGTGTAGTTATACTTTATCATCACTCTGCTTTTTTCCAAATAAGTTCAGCACCCACTGCAGTTTAGGAAAGTTCCAACGAAGAAGCACTTACTCTGAAACCTCCTTGGCACACTGAGACTGATTAGTTATTAATGGCTGCAGCTCTGTTATTGGCAACAAACTGTCCTCAATAAATATACACAGCGTGTTATTACAGTTGGTGTGATGAATGGTGTGTTTACTGTACACAAATTACCAGAAAAATGTCACAGCAACAACTTCTACTGGACAGCAATAGAACCAACTGTCTGGCATGTTGTTAACTCAAGTAATTCAGTGAGAATCACTGTTGCCTTTCTGAGTCAAATATCAGCATGATGGCAGCATTCTAACAGTGAATTTCAAATGTCCAACAGTGCTGATGCCTCTACTTTTTTTTAACCAGACTGAATAGGTCACAGTAGGTCAAATGTCACCATGAACTACCATTATGCAACTGTGTGTGTGTGTGTGTGTGAATTAGCATGACAATAACACTGTATGAACTGAGGCAGAACGGAGAAAGGAAAAGGTGCTCTCCTCTGAGGCTATACTCTGAAAAGCAGTGAGAGGAAATGGCTTCCCCTTTACTGTAAAAGGTGGAGTCATACATCACCAGGCACTACGAAAGCAATATATTGAGCGTAGAAAATATTAGGCCTCCCTTCGAGACAAACCTGAGGACAGATCATTATACCTCCAGCCATGGAGGGAAATTGCTTCTATCTCTTGTCCTCTCACATTTTCCTTTTCACCAGCAGGCCCGTGGGAAAACCATGTTAGTATAATGGATGTCGCTGAGTTACTCAGTAACTGGGTGACGCTGATGATCACAGAGATCCAGATGGAACAGAAGGCTCTCTGGTCGCTTAGACATTCATTCATCTGCTGCATCTCTCTCTCTCTCTTTGATATGAATACCTCAGTCCCAGTATTAGTTGGTTAGCTATTTCAAATATTTATATTTTGCCCCAGCGAACAATTCCTTTGCCATAAACGGACTGTGTAATAATCGCTAAACTGAAGCCTTTTATCTCTGGTCTATGTCTATGTAATTACTAAGATTAAGTCACAAATTTAAAAGAGGTTTTCAGCTGTGAGGTGTCGATATTTTCATTAAATATGTCTGAGTCACCTTGCACCAATCTTGGTTATTAGAGTTAGCTCCCTCATTGTTTTTACCTCTCTCCTCTCTCCCCTTTACCTCTCTCTCTGTCTGTTTATTCCTCTCCTCAAAATATCTCTGCCTTCATCCACCCACCTCACACATCTGCCTTCTAACTTATTTGCTGTCTTCAAACTCTTCTTCAGTCTTGACTCCTCTTACTTCTCTGAGAACGGGGCATTTCTACTGGTACAAGAGGTCTTCGAACCTCTAAAATGGACACTAAATCCCCCCCTCAGAAAGTTGAATGTACTTGTGTATGACCTTCACTACAACTTGCATGTTCCTAACCATTTCTCTTGTCTCCACTCAAACAAACATCCCATCCTTGAGAGTATCTTGCCTCGTTTCCAGCCGCAGCTGTTTTCAGCTAAAAAAAAAACCCAACCCTCTGATAAATACTGCATGCTACCTTTCCAGCACCAAACGGCAGACAAACAAAGTTAGCAACTAGCTGGTGAACATTTAGCATTTAGCAGCTAAAGAGCCAGATATTTTCCTCAGGAGTTGGTGGTGACCAAAAACAAGCTAAAAGGAGAATATTGGACTTATATTCAACAAGTGACCAGAAATACAACTCGAAATGAATGCTAATGTTGCTCTGTGTCTGCAGGATGTTTAAATAAGCAACTGTTTGCTAAAACATTTACCATATAAACTTTAGAAGGTCATAATATGTTAATTAATGTCAATGTTGTGCTTACAACTTGTTGTGCTGCCCCCAAGTGGCCAAAAAAACTTTTAATAATTCAAGTTTAAATAGTAACAATTGTACTGCCTCCTGTGCATTTGACAGGGTAATGTAATATGTAACGTACATTTATGAGCACAATCCAGAATGAAGGTGAATGCATTCAGCAAACATGGCCCCAACCAGCGTGGATATACTGCAGCAGACTCCATTAACCCTGAAGACTGCCCAGTACTAAGATATGTCAGTGAGCTTCAACCACCTGCAGGCATCCAGCTTCTTCACCAGTCAGCGAACCTGCATATAAACGTCAGGAAAATTAAGGCTTCAGGTGCCCTGCAGCCTCTGGCTAGAATGATGATGGATGCTGATGAGCCTGTCAAAAAAAATCAATCTCTCAGCCAGCAACTCAGTGGGAGAGGGAGTCGGCCAGTCCAGCAATCACTGATTCAGCTAGTCCGCAGCCTGCATATACAGTAGGTAAGACAATGCCTGAGGGCTTTTATAGCGTGAAGGTGAGGATGTCAGCAAGCTCCAGCCAGGCAGGCCCCATAGGTGACAGCAGTGGAAAGCAGCTGTCCTCTGCCTATAGTGATATCAGTACACTAGCTCACAGTATTCTCTCATGTTTGGTTGAGAATTTGTGGTGGTTTTGAATCCTAAAAAATTTGAAGTTGTGAATCAACCCAGCAATGACACAAAAACACCACGTTTTCTGGTACATTTCACAGGAGGGGGTGGAAGGTCTGAGTCTGGCTAAAATGTCTTTTAATGCCACACTATCTGCTTTTTTTGCCTGATATTCTGTGATATTCTGCAACAATATAATGCAAGCATTCCTGCCTGAAAGATTTTAATGGTCTAGAAGGTCTTAAATTATGGTTTTCTAGCAACTTGAACATATTCCAGTGGTCCAAAATGAGTGCAACGCATTGCTTTTTGCAGCCTCAGTGTGTGATATAAAATCCTCCACTGAGGAGTGTCCGCTGTGTGCTCAATGTTGATATTGCAGAGTATTGGTGGCACACAGGGGAGGGATCACAGCATGTGGTCAGGATGCAATCAACCACATTCGAGAGGAAAATAACGGTGTACTATTAGGATCGGTGGGCATGGTGGATTGCATTGAAACGCCTCGTAATGATGGGTTGGCCTCCACTATTCTCTCTGACAATTCCACAGAGTCCGGATACAGAGTGGGAATGAGGATGAGAGAGGTATTTCAAATCAGGCGATAGACAAACTCAGTTTCTGTATTTATTTTTTAAACAAGTTCATTTCCTCTGTGCACCGTGGGAAACAATTTAGTTCCTGGAAGGACCATGCAGGAATCGAATAGGGTCTGATCTTAATGAGCAATAATTATCACTCCAGGTGTGAACAGTGAGCAACATGTGATGGTGTTGTCAGTACAATAGCACTGTTGATCTGTTTAGTAAAATAACTGTTAGATGACACTGTCAAGCTTAACTATCATCACCAAACTGTCATCATTGTCTTCACTGCCATCGCTACCATCTCTGTAATCACCACTTTTAGCATTATTGTCACTGCCAGAGTTACTACTATAACCACTAAAGATGCTATTGGTCAGCAAAAGCACTGGCCTGTTTTAATAGAGAGGTGCTATGACCCGATCAATAATATAAAGAATCAATAACATCCAACATACTGTAGCCGATAGTAGCATGCTTCCCCCAGTTATATTTATGGTTTGATGCAGTATCGTATAGAGAGTGAATTATGATACCCGCAGGAAATGTAGAGGGTCACAGGAGCTCAGAGCAGCATACTCCCAGAGAGAACCTCAAATACTGTACAGCATCTTCATCATCATATGTCTCCTTGTTCCCTACCTCTATTCTCTTCTGTCTCTGTATTGATCCTTTTTCTCTCCATCAGTGAGTTAAAAGCACTGGGTAAGAACTGAAGGTCAGGAATGCCTGAATAAGCCTCTAAATGAATATGATGGTACAGTGCTATGTCCCTGGCCAAGTATATTTGGAGGTTGGCATGATGAACAGGTTTTGGGAAGAAATGTGAGTTTTTGTTCAAAAATGGAATAATGACTGCCTGGTGTTGTATGTGCCTGGTTGAATATAAAAACGGTACTGGGTGTTTTACCTTCCAGTTGTTAGATCATTTCACGAATTAAATTTTTTTGTTAGAAGTATTGGCATACACATACATATATACTGTACATACTCATGTTGCTGAGTGTCTGTACAATTCAACTGAAAGTCACAGCTATAGGCTTCAGGAACTGAGGGATACTGTAGTCTACTCCCTACTGAAATACTGTGAGTAATGCATGTGGCATAGATGTGAATGTGGACAGTTCAGTCAGACAACTCACGTTTGAAATGTTTATTATAGCAGCAAAACATAGTTAGAGTTTGGCGTCTACGCTCCGACCTCATCACTCCCCGCAGATATGTTTACATAGAGATATTGGGGAGTGATGGAGCAAATATCTTAAATCCCTCAGCCGGAGCCCGCAGGCAGATGCTGGGGTGGTGGTGGGGCTGAAAGAACAAGCAGCAATACTGATGCAGGGCAGCAGTGGCATTGACAGGCAGAGGGAGAGATGGGGAAATCTTGCAGTTTAAATAGACCGCCAAAATGGGAGGGTGTGTTTGGTAGATGGTTGTGGGGAGTGAGGCATGTCACGTGTGTATAGCAGTGCAGCTCGAGTTGACTGCCTAAACTAGCTCGCAGGCGTCGCTCCATATGTGGGAATACGAGTTACAGTTACGGTGATACTTAATTGATGCCTGCCAATAGATTCTCTTTTCACTGCACACAGGGAGGTCAGAGGTCAGAGATCGGGGTCAGCTGCAAAACAGCACTCTGGGATTAGCCGTCCTTCTCCATGCATCTATGGTAGGATGTTGTGGAAAAACTAGGCTTTAACCAGAGTCTTCCAACTGCAACTTCCATCTTTTTAAGACTTCCATTACCCTTCAGGAGATTAAAATCAAGCCTTGATATTTGCAACATTGATTATACCCTAAACCACACTACAGGTTACTTCATCCTATTACAGCTATTGTAAGAAGAATGGTTTCCAATAAAGCATTTTCTGATAGAAGTCATTAACAGATGATATATGCTGTATATTAAAGACTATATATGGCTTAGAAATGATGGCCGAACTGTATACCGCTTAAAATGTAAATACATTTAATACTCCATGCTGTACTGTAGCACATCACCTACCTTGAGCTATAGCTATGGACTCGAACTTGTGCAGTTCTCGCAGCAGACAGGTGCGCTCAGACGGATGAAGGCTATAAATAAACTCCTTGGCTCCTCGGGGCGAGTGGAGGGGCTCCATGGACTCCTTCAGCGGGTGTGTACCCATGTTACACCGCTGCACCAGCATGGAGAGGGGGGGCTCTGAGGCGAACCGTGCCGGGGATGCTATGGCGGGTGTTTGGTGGTTGCTGAGTCCGGCTGTGGCCAACCCAGTCCCGGCTCTCAGAGAGAGGGCGGGCCGCAGGACTCTCCGCAGGAAGGGCAGCATCTCTGGGATAGGGGTAGAGCAATGCGCCGGGAACCTGATGGAGAGCAGTGGAGGACAATATAACAGGCCTAGTTACCACTTTGAGCCAGCACTCCAAACACATGACATGCCGCGTTATATAATAGCCTAACTATTATTTGAATTCATCGCTGCAGCGGTCGCATCCTCAATCTGGAGGCAGCCTGGGTTAGCTATTTAAGGGCAAAACACGGGCCTGACAATAACAATTACATATTATTTAAATACATACTGATTCAAAACTATTTTACGCGCACTTTTGGAAACATAAAGTAAAGGAAAAAATGAGAAATCTGTCCAAAAATCAAACTGCAACTTGTCTTATCGGACGCACCTCAGTCGATGCTCCGCTGTCCCGTCCAACAACCTCCACAGGAAACCTTGAAAATACACAAGCTGCTCCGGCGCACTCGTTTCTTGTTTACCAGCTGTGAGATTGTTCAGATATCCGCACACAACCCCAAACACCTAACTGGCTGTAGTAGTTGTACAAAATCACATTTTTGCGAGCGTAATCCCTGCTGGTGTAACCTCTGGCTGACAGGATGGTGTGAGGCGGATGGGAGGGCACCAGCAGCCCCGAAAATATTTTCCAATAGCAGTGCTGCTTTCCTCCGTGCGTAACTCTGACGGCACCGCCATACGCAGGCGACGTAGCCTAGCCTACATCCAGTACATAGGCACCATGGTCATCAGTTTTATTCATGTTATACTACGTCTGCCATAACGAATTTGGTTGGTGACCTTATATAATGGTGTCTGTATCCTCGCGAGACATATAACTGTAATATTCTGTGATTCACACTGATGTGATATTTGTGTGGCATCACATTAATCCCTTGGTTAACCTACTGTGTTCAGTTTGGAATATGGATAGATTAGATAATTAAGTCAGTCATGCAGGGGAATCCGCCATATTTCATTGGAACTTTATTAAACGTGCTATACCTATAACATGAATAGTATACTCTAAAGAAGCCATTAGAGGGTCAATAAAGAGCACTACAAAGAAATATTGTAGTGATATCTGCTGAAAAATGATAGTTTTCATGCAGTATACTGAATGCCACAGACACTGTTAGTCTCTGAAAGGAGTTTATTTGTACGTTAGGGTGTGTGCACACACACACACCCTCCCCCCTTCTGCTATTATGCACATGGGGCATGTGAGCTCTTCAGCCAGACTACAGTCCACAACCCAGGAAAATATCACACTACGTGGAAGTTATTTGTTTCGAGGAGGAAGCCTGTATTTGAGGTAGAAGAGGAAAACGCTTTGATTTACTCCTAATCCAACTCTTTGTTCACGTATTTTCTGATTTAATCCAAGGCCTTCTGTGTGAGAGTGTATGATCCATTGCTTTGGCTGTACTTTTATTGATTAGACAAATGTTTTCAGGCCTCTAAGGATGGGAGGAGTGACGCATTATCCAAGCAGAAGCACTAAACCAGGGTTGGGTGTTACAAGCAGCTGAGACAAGAGGGGCCCCTGGTGGCCAAAACCAAGCACAACATCTGTTTACATCCTGACCAAAGGCAGTGAAGGCTTTATCCACTGACAGCATGCTGAGGTTATCCTACTGTACAGTTACATTTGAACCTGTATATGTTAATATTTCCCACTCACTATCCCACATTATGGCCAGTTTTCAGATTAGGTTAGTGTAAAAGCTTGATACACACAGAGGTTGCACACTTGCACATTCAAGAAGTCAGTGAGCCAAAGCAAAATTTATATTTTTATTATATTGCTAAAGCTGTCATTACACAAAAAATAACAATCTTTTACTTCCTGAAACAAACTGCACCATAGCCTGTTGAACTGTACAGGGACAGACGGAGAGGTCAACTCTCCTCGGGGGGGAAAAATAAGCTAAAAACTAAACTAGAAACCAGGTTTAACTGTACTTTCAAACCCTCACAAACTATAAACTTCTTATTCATTGGATATACTGACATTTGGCAACTCCGATATAATATATATTTATGCTAGCAATTTAAATATGTAAATTACAGGATTATAATACAAGTTTTAGAAAAAAATTTTTTTACATCATCAACAATGTCAAGAACTGAATGCCTCGTTTCCCAAAACATCTAAGCATTGATATTATCATATCATACATGGTGTATTTAACAGCACAGGGTTATTTTGTATGCATGTGGTTTGTGGTGCACCACCCTGTTCCCACTATGGGTTTAATTCAGGGACAGAGATGATATCTTTGTTTTTGTCATCCCTTCTTTTGCTGCCACCCCTCCTATTCTACTTTTCTATTACATTAAATACACAAGAAATATTAACAAAATATAGAAACAAACTGGATTTTCAAGCTAAGATGTCTTTGGGAAACTCAGGTCAGACTAGGCCAGACATTGTGCATGTCATTTGTTCAAATCTAATAAGACGCCTACCAGAGAAACTGTTCAATAACATTTGACCTGAAATCACTTGTAAATAACTGGGGTTTAAATTTAAAATCACCCTCAAGGAACAATTATAAGTTGGCATGTTGCCATCAGCTCTGCATCAAGCGAATACCATTTGTCCCAAAATCTGAAACCATAATACTGATGCAAGCCTCTCCATTATAAAAGGAAAACTTGATGAAAGTGTGTTCCAAACACGTTTGGAACACACTTTCTTGCAATTATTAAAATACAGTTTATGCATGTGTGTGTGAAATAAGGGACATAATGAATCGTAGCAGGACGGTCATGAACATTTCACTGATTAAACAACACGTAAGATAACACATGCATGGATAGAGGAAACAATTCTACTACTCTGATATTTTATATAAGTATAAAAATAGAGATAGGTAGAGATAGGCTGAGAGAGAAAAAGAGATCTAAAGGCTGAGAAAAAGAAAATAAATTAAAAATGTGTGAGTTTCTGGACTAACTTGTACAGCTAAATAACATTTACAGTTTCATACATCTTGTAGTAGCCATGGTCTCACAGTGCTTGAACCAAAATGCAAATTAAAATACAGGCTATAACTCAGGGATACTAATTGCTTTTAGCCTATAGTCTTACAATGCTGCAGTCTGAGGAAAAACCTCATATGTCCAAAACAGCTTATTGTCCAGATAAACAGAATACTTTAAAATCTACCTACAGTGACGTATTTCTTAAATCAAACAATGGATTTTGATGTGATTTCCTAATTTATAGGGTAACAAAATGTCTACGTACTGGACTTGTCACCTTTGACGCTATTACAAAAAAAATCAAAAACACCCAAATTAGAGATAACAAATGTAAAAACCTAATTCATCAAAAGTAGCATGAGCATGCACGCTACATGTGTTTCAAAGAAGACAACAAAGAGTTCAGCATAACAGCAACCAGACAGAACAATAAAAACTGTATGACATTACCAATTTATAACTTTCAAAACTTCAAAAAATATTTTTCCTCATTAACTTCTATAACATGTTTGATAATATATATAAATTTAACGTTGAGTTTTGACATGGCACAACTGTACTTTTGACAATTATTAGTAATGTTATGAGCGATGAATGTGCAGCAGGTTGCAGTATGGCTAATAAATGCTACAAAACAAGAAGGGGCTAATATATAAGGGCTAATATATAAACACAAACCACTGAGGAGTTCTACAAAGCTCAGCATGTAGATATGGCAGATTAAATGATATTCAAACTCATAAAAAATACAACCAAATCACATCCAAAGGCATTGGGCTGTGGTGATCATTAAATGAAATCAATAAACATCCTGTTTGAAGATGTGAAACTGATTGTGGCACTGTGGAGGAGCAGAAGGAAATATAGCAAAGATACAGAGAGCGAGAAGCACCAACACACTCCTCAGCAACAGACACATGCAAATGTATTTACACATCATGTAAATATTAAAACAAAACAGGACGCAACTCGTAGTGTCTCTTAATGTCACGGCATCAACCACATGAAGTCAGGTAATTTCCTTTTTGAGGAGTTATCTGTATTGGCTGCCCACACTGAGTCTGTGGACATCTCACATATTTAAGTATTCAAAGTGTGAGAGGAAGACAGCTTCTTTGACAACACAGCGCCTTCCTACAGCCATCATGGCGTCCCTCCAAGTACGCAGTGCAGTTCAGGAGATGCCGAATGGTGCAATCAAAAGTCAACCACTGGAGCCGTTATTTTTTAGCACGCCTGAATATTGCCCTCTTGATGCTGTGTTGTACTTGGCATTGGTTATTGCGCTCTTTCTGCCAAGTCACTTGGCAGTCGGAATGCTTATTCGTCCCACGATGGTACAATGTACTCCCTAAACAAAGAGTGTTTACATATAATACACATTGTCTTTGTCCAACCCTCTGCTTCAGGGAGAATACTGGATACATGTGTGTAAAATACGTCCTTACTGTCTTCTTAAAGAAATGAACATGCCGTGGTGTAATGTTTCTCTGTCCTTCGCATTATTTATTAACAAAAAACATCCTCATGTTTTTCATTACACAGCTGTGGGCTCGGATTTGCAAAAATGTTTTTAGTGCTCAGGCCAAAAACGTAAAATGTAAGAAATTAGGTCATATCCTTGCACTCGTACAGGATCGTACAATTATTCAGTTTATACAAGGATCTGTCCCAAGTGGGCCTGTGATCCACTTTAGGTCCAAACCAATATGTTAACAAACCTGGCTTTACATCATTTCTGAGGCATCATAAGCCACATTAGAAAATGTGAACCTGAACAACAGCATATCTGTACATTTCTTCTCTGAATCATTACAGATGGCTTCTGCAGTGAGGGATTCTCACAGGTGGGAATTTACAGAATGAGAAACGCTACATGTAGAGCAGGTGTAATTGATCTCTCATAGTAGCATAAGATGCCTTTTGATTCTGTACATTGCATTTCTATCAGCAACATTTTTTAACTAAAGCCTTTGACCTCATTTACAAATACAATGAAGGGAGAGCCTCACTTGTACGACATGAGCTTGCTTGTTTTTTGTGTCATGTCATCACGCAATGCGTGGTGCAGAGCGGTCATTGGTGAGGGTTCTCTTGAGCCTGACCCCCATGCGGATAGCCACCAGCATGCTGCCTTCGACCCCTTCTCCTGCCTCCTCTCCTTCCTGTCCTAACTCACTCTGAAGGTGCTGCTGGTTGGGCAGGGGTACAGTGGGAGGATTGGTTGTAGCCTGACCACTCCAGGACACCACAGGCAACGTGCCAGCATCCCCCCCTCCTGCAAATGTTGGAGAATCTGGGCTTTCTACTCCTCCTCCTCCTCCTCCTCCTCCTCCCATCTCCTCTGCACTCCTGCTCCCATTAACAGCTCCTGACATATCGGGCACTGTAGGGATTTTTACTGGGATGACAGGAGTACGAATAGGGATGGGCCCAGTGCCCACAACTGAGCCTGAACGGCGGGCAGAAGGTTTTGAAGAGGGGGTGCGGCGGATTGTGGCAACCCCAGGGGTGACGATAACTGGACCGTGGCCTGTAGAATAGAAGCCAGAGGCATTATGGGAGCTGGATCCAGAATAAAATCCCTGACTTGAACATGAGCCTGCAATGATAGAACACAACTGATCATTTAATTTGCCATTAACAAAATGTATTTTACTTCTAATACAGTACATTTCAGTATATTACACAACAACCTTTGTGACTCATTAACAAGAATAACTAGATAGTGAAGGACATAAAGACAAAGAAGGACAAAAAAACAGAACAACATGAACTATTCTTCTGACAAATTATTACGTTTACATAACATTTATTAAGTATGCTTTAAAAGTTTCAACCAATCAACCAACATGATACCTTACAAACATACAACATCAAGAAGGTAAAAAATGGAAAGATTTAAGTGTGTACGTCCAACTGTGACACTATCAGTGCAGCCTGTACCTGTAGGGGTAGGAGGGTAAGCCCCAGTGTGGATAGGTGTGGCGGGATAGGTCCCTGCAGGGTAGGCCCCCTGTCCGTAAGGAGCCTGTGAACTGGGCAGGCCGGCTGTGGAGGCTGGCCGTTTGCTCTGGAACATGAGTCGGTAAGACTGACTGATGTCACTGTTTCTGGGGATGGTGGAGGACTTGTCAAAGTCCAACTGCTGCTGCTCAGGCTCCTGATCTCCAGCCATTGAGAAATAGTCATAGTCTGATACTAGGAAGAACAAATAGAGAGGTTAACAATATACTGACACAACAAGATATTGTATATTATGATGCCAGAAGATAAAAGAGAAAGAGGTCAGCAGTGTACTTTCACTACTAATTTTACTACAGTGTAAAATTAGTGACCGTCTGATTCTAGAAAGAGTGTGTTACCCTGGGAAGGTATGGTGTCTTCAGAGCAGCAGGGTGTGTTGGTCTGCGTGCTGTAGCCGCTGGAACACTGGATGGAGTCTCTACTGGACCTCTGGGTGTCCAGCTCCAGACCTCGGGATAAGGCCAGAGCCAGTTCCTCATGGGCCTCTATATCACCAGCCTGGAGCAATCACCCAACGAGAAAAACATTTGGTAATAGGGTCTGAAAGTCTGACTGTTTGGATACAGCCAGGTACAATTCATTAAAGTCGTTAAAATCATTAGGTGCAAATTATTAAAGTCATTAAGTGGGAACATTAGTGGTAGGAGGTCATTCATGAGGTCTAAATGACATGACTGCAAAAACATCGGCCTGCTGGAAGTTGAATGTGAGGTCGCCTGAAACTTAAGCTGCACAGCTGGCTTTAAATGAAGACAGAATGTCTGAAATCATATGGAGCTCCTTTGCATCTAACAACATAAACCAGCAAAAAGTATGAATCAGATTAATTAACTATTAATGGAGATCCTATAGTAGAGCTAAGGCTAACAGCAAACTTCTCACAAGTTACTATTATTAACAGTGACTTATTAACACTACCATAGTCTCTATTTGGTTATAGAGAATATATTCTATTGGAGAATAGAAAGACAATAATACAGATTAAAGTAAAAAGTGAAACAAAAAAGCACAGTAATTAACCGATTATGTGCTTGCTTGTTGTAAGAACTGCTGTGGAAAACACAAACAGTATGAGACGGAGACTGAAGCTGACCTTGAGAGGTGCAGTCACAGTCCTATTCTTCTCCTCCACTGATGCTGACGTCTGTAGCGCAGCTGGAGCTGGCACTGAGGTAGAGGCCAGGCTGCTATCATTACTCACACTACCATTACTGTCCACTAAAGCTGGGGTCCCCTTGTCTTTCTTCCTCCTCAGTGTGTTGACCATGGGCTGGTCATAAGGGCCTGGCTTAGCCCAGTCCTGTAAAGAAATACATGTCAGTGTTGATACTTCACAATTCTCTTATGTGCTTTTGATGAGCACCTAAAAATCTTTTTACCCCTTATTTTCAGCTCTCAGTTTTAAAGTCTGCAGATTTCACCAAAGTATAAAAGAGGCAAACAGATTGAAAATGGATTTGCACATTCAACAACAGTAAAAAATGAACAAGGTTTGCATGTTGAACAAACTGTTGCCAAGGAGGATGGGAATAAGTTGATCACCAAGACCGAGGTGATGAACAAACCTTCCAGCTGGGGACTCGTGATGAAGGCACCATGGGGCCCAACGTGCAGTAGTGAGGGTAGTCTGGCACCAAGGCTGAGGAGGGACGTGACCATGAACGAGTGGGGCAGGAGGAGGAGGTGGAGGATGAGGAGGAAGGAAGGGAGAAGGGGAAGGCAGTGCCTGACCCTGAGCCCAAACTCCCCCCGTTGCCATGCAGGTAGGGGGAAATGGCCGGACTGTAGTGGTCAAAACCATTCGACAACTGGATGTGTGTGCGTCAGTGGGAGGAGGGATGATAACAGAACAAGATAATAGAACACACAATGGGATAAATTATTGAAATAATAAACAGTGGAAAATAAAAACAAAACAGACCACATCACCGAGGACAAATCATTCAAAAGGAACACAAAAATAACAAGGAATGTATATTGATCACGTCAACACAGAACAAAGGAAATGTTCACAAATGCTGAACTGAATGAAAACAGGAGAAACGGATGCACATGCCAGGGAAATTGGAGGTTCCTTTAACATTTATGTGACAAACTAAAGTCGACGCTGTATAGCCAAGTTTGAAGTTTAGTGAGATGAGGTGCTTTAATGCTGGCACAACACAGATATTTGTGTGAAAGAGGGGTAAAGGTTCATGGTGGATGCGTGTGTTTCACCTTGTCAGTAACGTGCTGAGGTGCAGTAGCAGCAGCTAGAGAAGAGGGGGAGCTGCAGTCACTGTGAAGCTGCCCAGTCTCTGACACCTCAGAGGACCTGGAACTGGGACAAGGCTGGGACAGCGAGGGCAGCAGCAAGCAGGCAGTGGGATGAGACCAGAAGGAGAGAGGAGGAGAGGGAGGGAGGGAGAAATTGAGACGGACAGACATGTACAGAGGGGAAAAATTGCAAAGACAGACATGTCAGCATGTAGACAGATAGGAGCAGTTTGCTAGAGAGCAGAGGCAACTTTTCCACAGCTCTCAGCAGTTAGTGAGGAGTACAGCCAAGTGACTATAAGGACTGTAGAGAAGGTGCACTGAGAGTCATACCAGCATTAATTGCATGGACATCAGCAGTGTTGGAGCCTTGTTAAAGGGAAGCACAGGCAAAGGTCTTCTTCTTAAGGATGTTGAAAGTATCCTCACAAACTCAACGTGTGTCACATTATAATTAAAGGGTTCTATTAACAATTAAAGTCCTTTTTAATTATAACAATAAATATATGATACTTAATCCATGCCTATAGGGAAATAATCTTTTTGTGTGTGGCCCTCCAGAAGGAGATTAGGGGTTGGGGGCATCTACAGAACATCACCTTGCATAGAAGAGTTAAATGGATAGAAATGAAAGAGATCCATATTAAGTATAAACTATGGCCCGGTCTTACTGAACCTGGGTTAAGGAGTAAGCCCTGTTTAGCCATGAGACTGTTTTCTTTCAAACATCAACTATACCAAGAATGAGGCAATGATGGCGGATTGCTGGGACTGCACTGTAAATGGGTCAGGGATGGACTTGCCAAACCACCTTCCCTGCATCATAAAAACTTGGAGTCTAACTATACCAATGTGTTCTGGACAGGGGAACTCTGGTTGTTGGCGTGCTAACAGCACAGCCGCTCTCATGGCTGATCTCCAACCACAAACCCCACGCAGACGATCCCCTGGACTATCACACTGATAATTATATGAAACCCTGTGTCAGATGGTTAGATAAAACTGACAGAATGAGACCTGCTGATAGAGACACACTCTTAGGCCCTGTAAAACATACTGTTGACACTGTAACATGTCATTTCACTGTGATAGATTTAATGAAAATACAACACACAGTGTGCTCAAGCCTCTGCAAGTTTAACCACACCGCAGTCTGTCACAGCGGTCAACTCTTTAATAGCAGGATGGGGCTGACCTGTTTTGCCCTGGGGTAGAATGGAGGCAGACTAATTTCCTGTGAATTTGTGCTATAATAATAGCAGAGAAATGACTTCACCATGATCACATGCACTTACTGCTGCCAGCTAACTGCCTCTCATAGTGGCTACAGAGCTGTATGAGAAAAGAGGTTGCTGATTTGGGCTTTTCCCTCTGTCTGGGACTACAATGACTTGTAAATCATACGGTATATGTGGTTTTATAGTCTTGTCTCAGCCATTGTACATTCTTAGACCCAAAACTATGGTTAAGTGTGGGTAGCTGAGGGTTTTTCTTACCTTTGTGTCAGCTGGCATAGGCGAGGATGATTTGGAAGATGTGTATTGGTCGTGTGATGAAGAAATGAAGCCCGAGTCGTGGGAGGAGATGCTAGAGAGCCGAGCTGGGGCCTGCTGGGGTAGCGTGGAGCTGCGGTACCGATGGCAGGGGTGATGATGGTGGAAGAGGTGGTGTGAGGAAGAGGAAGAAGAAGAGGAGGAAGGAGAATGAGAGTGAGAGCCACTGGATCCCCTGGAGTCACTACTGTTAACGCTGTTCAGACTACTGTGAAAGGGGAAGGGGGTGAGGGATGAGGGGAGGACCAGAGGAAGGAGAAGTTTGGCAGTGACGGGCGGTGTGAAGAGAATCAAGTGCACCCAAAGACATGGATAGAAAGAGAGAGGTTGGATAAGAAAGAGATAAAAGGAATAATAGGGAGGGAATGAAGGCAGAGGATTGGGGGGAATGTGGAGGAGACAGGGTGGGAAACAATTAACACAGCACACCAAGATGCAGCAGGCAGTGACTGAGGCCAATCCAGTCAAAACAACAAAACAAACCAACATAAGAGGCGTGATATCATAATGACAATAATTACAGACAGGAAATCACCAGACTTCATGCCTTTGAGGCAGCATTTTGAGAATATTCACACAGAGCACTCATGAAATGCAAACTGGGTTTAATTGCTGTGTGAATTGAGACTTGAAAGCAACAATTTGAACATCTGAAGCGGATATAAAAATGGTATATTGCAAATTCTGCACTATGAAAAATACATACAATATGTATCAAATCATGTACAAATTTGATAATAAGATGCACAAGAACAAGGCAAAACTATACCTAGTTTAAGCTTCTTGTACTAAAGATTTGTGAAAATTAAAATTGCAAAGCATTAAAATCTTAAAAGCGGCTGTCTCACAATGATTTGTGAAGTGATTTTTTTGAAAACATAATAAGCAAAAGCTTTGGAGATCTGCAAAAGTTTTGATTCAATCATAGAAAACCCCCAACCCAAAAATGTATTTTACAAGATTGTAACAGGACAAATGCAAAGCAATACACAACCCAGGCACAGCATGTCTTTCTCTAAACCAGAACAGTTCAGGAAAAATCATTGGGAGACACAAAAAGCAGGGAGGACAGGCAGCAGAAGACAGGGTCTGAACAGCTACAAAACCAGGTGTACTTTGTTGGTCAATTCTTTAAAAGATCTCTAGTCTGTAATGTTTAGCTTTTTTTAAACACATTTTTCACCAAACTTGCTACATCAAAAAAATATTCCTATGCCTTTACTTTGACAATGTAGGTCCATATTAACTGCATTTCTCAGTGAGGTGAACTAATTAACAACTATCAGTAACAAAGAGGAGATGAAGCAGAGATACAAAGAAACTAAGATAAAGAATTTGCGAACTACATTGACCACTGGGTGGCAGACATAGATTGTGCAACACAAAAGTTCTCCATGTCCTTGTTCCCCACTGCATCGGACTGATGTAAGCTGTTTCCCAAGAAGATTCATAGTTTTCATGAATTTCAGTAGATCCTGTGTCTATACATGTCATGCATTAATATAATCTCTAACCTGACCAAATATAGACATTGTATGAGCTTTCATCTCCTCATTCCTCAGTTCTTTAAAATGGGTGACTAAAATAACTGAAGTGATTTCATTTTACATTCTGCATAATTTTGAAGCACACTGGATCACCAAAAGGTTTTATGGGTACAGCAGGTAAATGTGTACTTGAAAGACAAAGCCCCTGTTTCACTTATTTGTGGCTATGGGTGTTGTGATTGGCTGTAGGAGCCTACCTGCACATGCTAGACTTCCTGGACATTGTGGTGCTGGGGGATGAGGGAGGTGTTTGATATGACCAACCGTAGTCTGAGCCCTTCAGGTCCAAGATCACCTGAGAGGGAGGAGAATATTAGTTATACTTGTGAAAAGGAAATGCACTAAACAAAGCTATATTTAATCCAAGGAACCTAACCCCTTAAAAAACACAAAGATAAGTCATACAAGACCACAAGAGTATGTATTGTGACAGTGAGATGAAGGTCAGTTGTTTTAGTTTTAGTTCATTGTTCACAGAATTTTTCCTCACCTGTTCACTAGCAGGGGGAAGTTTGTGTGGGTCAGAGGTCAGGGCTTTCAGGTCATCAGAGATAGCCTGGAGATGGGTGACCTCTCCTAACATAGAAATCTCGTCATCCTAACAGAATAAATGTCAGAATGAGTTTTCATTCAAGAGTTTACACAGCAGTGAAAAACGTCCTCTTTAGATAGCAGCAGTAGTATAAAACAGCTCTTTAATGATGGGTCTGGAGACAGAATATACATGTATTAGTAGTGTGATGAAGTAGAGAGCATGAGATTGCATCTTTCCAGTAAGATTAAAACAAAAAGCAAAGGCTCCGTGGAGTGAGGTGACTTCCTGTTGTTCTCGGAGTGCTTTCTGAAGGCTCATTTCTCTCTTTCTCCCTCTGCTGTACTCACCACTACAGGCTGCAGCATGGCTACAAAACAGCAGAATCTCTGTCTGTCCTCTATAAGAGCCTTCCTCAGGGCCTGTTTCTCTGTCTCTTCCAGCAGAATGTATTTATCACTGACATCCTGCATGGCGCTGTCCAACTGGGGTTGGATATCACCACGACCTTGGAAACAACATGGACACACAAACACACACAAAAAAAAGAATATATACATCATTACAGGTATAATAAAATTACCAACACACAAGGAAACACATGACTGGTCTATTTATTACTTAACAATGTTTCAAAGTCAAGGTTCCCGAGATAAATGTAACCACTAAGCCTTCCTTCATAACACAGATACTAAAAAGAATAGAGTTATGCTACTGTAACATGCATGAATAATCACAAACAATATGATCATGTAGCAATGAAAGAACATTTGGGGTTGTTGATTTTCATCACTTCTCTCTGGTGTTGGCTTGGACTGTTACTACTGCTCTGCATGGTATCTTTTCACTGCGAACATTGCTATCTACTATGCTAGCATTTGAATGTCCCCACTACTTTTTTGGCACCACCTCCGCATGAAGGGCCACTCTTGTCATGAAAGTGTTTCCTGCCTCTTGTCCAGAGGTGGTAAGGTTATCTTCCTTCAGTCTATTCTGCTGAGATAGTCAAAACTCTCACTTTTGGCTATCACTCCATTACTCTTTGTCAAACACTTGAATTGTAGGGTGTTTATAGAGAGACTTTGTGTGTGTGTTTTCACTGATGACAAGTGTGCAAGGCATTTCCAAGACCATCTGGTGTGTTTCAATATGAATATGTAAATCCAGGACTCTCTTGATGACAATCCCAAGGTTATGCTGTTATTCAGCACTGTGTGTCTAGGTGTGTGTGGTTGCTGTGTGTGTGTGATTTTAAGAGACAATACCCTGAAGCCAAATCAAGCCCTCTTGAGTTCTCTATGGAGGCAGGAAGGCTGGCGACTGATGACATACAGTGGGCCTCAAAGGCATTATCTAACCACTCAAACTACACTTACACACAAACATATACACACACACACACAGTCTAGACTTTGATACATCAAGGTTAAACCCACAGTGAACAACTCTGTGGTCTGTCTGTCTGCTCTTATGTCTGGGCAAAGATAACAAACTGGCGTCTTTTGTTGACATCTGACGTGAGGCCATAGAATGCAAATCAATAGTAAAGAAACCGATAGAGTTACACAGGTAAATCATCCTCACCTCAAATGTAAAACATAAGGATGTGGATCTTATGTTAAGGACAAACCATCAGCTCTTTCCTTTCTGATATGTCAGTACAGTTTATACATTATACAGTGTGTGGGAAGCTCTGTTTCCACTTCTTCATCTCTCCATCAGTCGACTAGATCACAATTAAAATGACAATTAACAATGGCTTCAAGCACACATACAAATACTAAGTTCATGGAAAAGCACCAAATGGAAACTTTTACTGTCATTATACGCCCACTAGCATAACAATAGATAATGAGAAATGACTAAATGTTTTAGTCACTTAAGTGCAGGTGAAGTTGTCAAATATAACTCTTAAATATGTATTTAAGGAGGATGGAGTTCTTTTAACACAATGTTTGTACCCAATGTGAGAAGAATGGGCAGTTACACTGGACTGTTTTTTCTAGTGTAGGCAAGTTTCAGTCTAGTGTAGCTGCTTAAGCATTTTAATCAAAATAACAGAAGTTATCTTCATAATTTTTGATATATTGCTGACATGGTAAACTTGCAAAGGACTAAATGTGCATTATAACTGCAACTTTTCAAGTATACTAACACCACAAAATAAAATTATATGAGACCCGTGTAGACACTCCTTAGAACTTCATGGTTGTTGACAAAATAAGACAAGCTGAGTTTCCATATACTGTATATGGAGTCCATTAACCAAGCTTGGTTTGGTGTCTGTAAGGCTCAGAGGAATGTGAGTTATGTGTGCGTTTATGGCAGTTCCTACTATATTAGACTATGGAGACCATGATGGATTAGATGGACTGTAGACTGGAAAGTCCAAATTGCAGGATATATTTTCAGTCTCATATAGATTCAAAGGCCACCTTTTGAGCAGACACGTATACAATTACATTGTACAAGGTTTTGTGGAGAACTGGCAGTATGACTGAGCCTGAAACGGCTAGACAGGCCTCACTCATTAGTCAGGTTTCCACTGCAGGACCAAACTCAATATTATTCATTTCCCTCAGGGCAAAATTTGTCTTTTTCCATCTTGTTGCCAAGGAAATTATTTGCTGGGCTGACATTTGATGTTTTAATCACTAGTTATAAACAGCTGGTCAAATGTTATTGAGAGGGAATGCAAAAAAAAAAAAAAAAAATTATGTAACAAGTGCATCTATAAAGTAAAACTGCTTACAGTTGAAACTACAGAATTTCAACTCTTTATGGCAAAATGCTTAATACCTGCCATGACAACAAAATATGATTTGAGTGAATGTAGGCTCTGTAGGCGCTTAGTGATATATGTCACATGACAATGAGAATTATTCTTGTCACATCAAAGATGTGTTTTCTTACCTCTGTTTTAAGGTGAATAAAAAAACATTTAAAACTTTAGGCTTTAGTTGGCCCCAGTGTAGAAAAGTAGCTTTTCAAGTCCTAAAGCCAGCAATGCTGTGGTGTCTCCTTGGCATGTAGTAAAACGAGGGAGAATACTGCATTCTGGTTTTCTCCCATTAGTTCAAGTCTTGGCAGACTGTATTCTGTACATAACCACAGTGGTTTTGGAAAGACGCTACGGTAAGTTGAGGTACTTTGTCTGAGACAGATGGAAAGCCAAATATTGTCTGTGTTGCTGTTTTGGTAGCACCCATGAGTATCTTGAGTAGTGCTTAACATTACCACATCTGGCATTATGTTACTTCCACGTGTACTTCTGTTAAAGGTTGACCCATCAAGAAGCACCTTATACGTAAACGCAAACAAACTGATTTCCTTAAGGCTCAATCATGAGGTCACCAATTCCAAACATGGCATACAATCATGATCATAGTGCTCATGTGGAAACTAACCATAAAGGGTATATATTATAAACTACTTTCAACTGACCACATATAAAACTGAAAAATATTTTTAATATTTAAGCAAAAGCCATTGCCATTACTCAATGAGCTGTGTTGATGTAAAAGCTGTAATTACAGGAATGGAGGATTGCACACACTCACAGGGACACACGTGTGCTGAGACAATGCAGACACATCCTGGCACGAGATGTCAACTTGTGGTAAGCAGAGGGGTTGTTAGTGCTGAACTTAAGCTTCTGTTATGTTACAACTTAGTCTCTGCTATGGGTTGTTCCTTGGTTCGTCCACATTCCCCATCTCTGTGCCATCTCCGTGCATCTGTGCTTGTGCAACTATGTGAATGACAAGGCCCTGATTGCTACTTCCTTTTTCTCTTCAACCACAGACAAACACTGAGGTTCATTGAAGGTCAGTGGGCACTGACTGCATGGTAAACAAATCCACCCTGAAACATATTTCACAAGCTGTTTCAATATTCAAAAGGACAATTAGTGCTTATGACATCTACTGTAGGCTGTGTATGGATTCACATTGAGTATATTACTGTCTAACCTCAGGATGACTAAGTGATTATATACTGTAGATGTCGTGTGTATATACAGTATGTCTGTTAATTGAACGAACACACTAGTCTCCAAAACATGGCAACACCGAAACACACACCCTAACGTACACTAATGCATTTTACCAGTCACTCCAGATAAGCATCATCACTTTATTAGATAGATTTGTTAGGTTAATATGAGTCGTTAGCTAATTCGCTTATCCACACAGCTGGAGAAGCAAGGAGGAGATGTTCTGTATGTGTGTGTGTGTGAGAGAGAAAAAGAGACTCCTCTGAAGTGATACACACAGACAAATGATGTGGCTGTACACAAAACAGTGTACAGCAGATGATCAGTAAATGAATAGCTGTTTTTCCTTTTATTAGCTTCGCTGTGTTGTACAATCTATTATTTATCAGAATGTTTTAGGTTTAAAACATAAAATCCACCCCCAGTTTCAGAAATCTTACTCATATTCTACAGTTGTTTTTACCAAACTCAACTTGCCAGAAATTCAGTGACTAAGCCAAGGTGAAAATCGAGGGGGTCGAAATGTCTGCACACATTTAGATACACGTGCACCACACACAGGCAAATGAGATTAGGTGCTCCAGCTTTCACATGACCAATGATTGCATTAGGTTGAAGTCACAGGCTGTTTCTTAGCTTGGCTGGGGTCTCAGGTCAGAAAAACACCCTCACAAGACACATATCAAACATCAGATTGACTCACCAACACAAGCAGACAGATGGGGTGTTATTTCTGTGCGTAAATGGAATGTTCTTCTTTTAAGTAGTATGACTAAAACTAGTAGCCTATTCCTAAACTTGATTTAGATGTTTGTGTGTATTTCTGTGATACAGAGGTCAGTGAGTTCACAGACTTTTTGGATGAACCTGGTGCAGTTAGGTAAGTTATCTTCACTCATGGGGAATCCCCAAAATGGGTGAATGAAAGATAACTGCCAAACAAAATGAAATGAATTTCCAATTTATAACAAACAGGGACATTAATATTTTTTATTTCCTCCCTGTTAGCAACGATGTTAAGTGCTTGCTTCTAGCAAGAGGTGAATCCCGCAATCTACCATAACTGGATGTCACACGCTGTATGTAAACTAAGGCGAAGAACCCTTCCCTGCCTACAAAAGTTAAAAGTTTCTGAATCATGTGCTTTTATTGTCTTTTCATTTACAAAGCATTTAAAAGCATTATAAAGCATTACAAGGTAAAGTTTTGTTCTGGCAACACTTCCTTTTATTGGATTTTGTCACTAGGTGGCTCACTGAAGACGAGGCAAAGTGTGCGTGTGTGAGCAGAGCAAAGGAACAGAAACGTGCCAGCATGGACCACACTTAAGGCAGACACCACAGAGTTGATAAAAAAAAAGACAGACAGTTTGTAGAAATGAATGTAACACTACAGAACTGGACCAGTAAAGCAGAGGGAGCCACTGGACCACTTAGGAACCGAGTGTATCTCAAATCTACTGACACTTCCACTTCACCTCCTTTCCTCTCTTTCTTCTTCAGATGACAGCATGTTTTTACTATTACTGTGATACTGATTCAATGAAGACTTTTTTTTCTATTTCAACCCTCAAGTGGTCAGAGCTCAGACAGAGTCCAGGCTCTGACCCACCTGTGTTTCTTGTTCAATTTCCATTTCACAAACACTTCATTATCAACAAGGCCCGGGACCCCCCTGTGACTCGGACACTAATACCCTAACAACCCCCCCCCCNTTCTTCCTGTCTGCAGCTGGCCTTATCAACAAGGCCCGGGACCCCCCTGTGACTCGGACACTAATACCCCAACAACCGCCCCCCCAAAAGGGCATTGCACGTTATATTAATGTAAGCCCCGAGGAACACTGCATACTATGAACTTTTGCACATCCTCAGCAAATATTTTGCACATCCTGCACTAATTGTATAAGCTCTCCATATCCATATTATTGTACAGTTTGTTTTCTTCCAAATTTTATCTTATTTCACTTATTTTATAATTCTTCACATTGTTTATAGTGAAATTCTCTATTTGACATTTGTATACTTTCGTTTTCTTTATTATGCACCAATTCACCAAAGCAAATTCCTTGTATGTGAAAACCTACTTGGCAATAAATCTGATTCTGATTAAAATCCTGGTAATGTTTATTATTCTGTCAGTTCTCTCCTCTGACCTAGTGATACAGTGCTCCACAATGGCGTTACTNCTCCTTTCCTCTCTTTCTTCTTCAGATGACAGCATGTTTTTACTATTACTGTGATACTGATTCAATGAAGACTTTTTTTTCTATTTCAACCCTCAAGTGGTCAGAGCTCAGACAGAGTCCAGGCTCTGACCCACCTGTGTTTCTTGTTCAATTTCCATTTCACAAACACTTCATTATCAACAAGGCCCGGGACCCCCCTGTGACTCGGACACTAATACCCTAACAACCCACCCCCACCCCCAAGGGCACTACACGTTATATTAACGTAAGCCCCGAGGAACACTGCATACCGTGAACTTTTGCACATCCCCAGCAAATATTTTGCACATCCTGCACTAATTGTATAGCTCTCCATATTCATATTATTGTACAGTGTGTTTTGTTTCAAATTTTATCTTATTTCACTTATTTTATATTTCTTCACATTGCTTATAGTGTAATTCTCTATTTGACATTTGTATACTTGCCTTTTCTTTATTATGCACCAATTCACCAAAGCAAATTCCTTGTACGTGAAAACCTACTTGGCAATAAATCTGATTCTGAATCTTCTGATTCTGATTCATTACTTCAGGCGCTTACCAACATGGGGCCTCTAACCCAGAACTACAGACAGTGAATGAGAGGAGCCATAAGAAAATAAAGGAGAGAAGAAGAGGTAAAAAGAATGGACCCTGAGCTTCTGCACCCTTAAGTAAAAACCTATAGTGGACCACAGATGCGCAGACTATATATCTTAATGTGCCAATATGCAGTGGCAATCATAGACTGGAAACAATAGTTGTCATATCTGTGGAGGAACATTGAGCATGCACATATTTAGCAGCATCTACACATATTTAATCTTTGCATAAAACTCAATAGCTATGGTGGCTTTTTCACAATGCAACCAAGATGCTTGGTTATGCATTACAGGGTAAGCAACAACCTGGACAGTGTGTCTATTCCACAAACAGACTTACCTAGATTATCAGCTGCAGCGCAGCATATGGAGAAGGATGGTATCAGAACCACATGGGGACAGGGAGAGGAAAAAGATCCAAGTCAACTGAAAGAGTGCCAGCACTTAACACTAAAGATGCAGTCTTGTGTGTCTGGATGCCTGTTTAAGCATTGTAGGCCTCTAAGAAAAATGTAAAGCCAAAACAATGTACCTATATGTGTTTTTAAAGCAGTGCTATTATCAAGTGTTTCCCACCCAGTATACTTTTTTTTGTATGCCTCAGTAAATCTAATGCAAATGCAAAAACAGGCTAAGCTTTACAGAAATACCTCTCTTAAAGTACCATGTTACTTTAATTCTGTTGATACTTTGGCAGTTGCATTAATAGGCAGTTACATTCATTGTCACATTGTCAATTCAAAAACAAATGCCCTATATCAACGGTTTTGTTTTTTAAAGCTGACATCATTTGATACCAGCAGTATGCTAATATGTAGCTGCATCTATACTAACAAACAGATGACACATCTGAAAACTGACATTGTGGTTATTGCATCCTTTCTCACTGGGGCACTGGTCAGTAAATTCAAATTCATCAAGACAATCGCTATTATTTTGCTGGACATGTTTCAATAAAAAGGAGAGCAATACGACAACAATCCTAGTGCCAACAAATTATACAAATTGTATGGTCCATCTTGAGCTTATGCCAACAGTGTTTAATGATAATCAAAGTCATGCAGACAGCTGTAGGGGAATTATGATCACTATGTGCAGTGATATATGCCAAAGTTGACATTAACATCTTTAACAAGTTTTTTGTACTTTCTCCTGAACATCTGTTGACTTTAGGAATGTGAGACATCCAATGATTTAAACCTGAAACTATCAACATCCCAGTACATACTTGAAGCATACTCACCTAATTCATTGTTTGTGTATGGCATTTTTTCTCTAGGTAGGTGAATGCGTATGTAGAACCTGAGCCAAGAGAACTGCAGAAGGAAAAAGCTTCTGCCCTCTCAGAGAGTGTTTACCAAGTAAGGTAATGTTTAGCCTTACCAGATCTGCACAAAGCCAATCAGTAAGGACAGACTTCTTCTATGCACACTATCGCTGTCCAATGAAAATGTCATATATACAATTTGGACATTTTCCTACTTGAAATAAAAGATGACATTTCCTTCCCAAGTTGTCAATAATATTTCAATAATCAGATTTTTCCTTTAGTCCTGAACATTGACATCTTGCAGATAGAGAGAGATCTTTAATCCAGTACAGCATAAATCAAACTAAACTAAAATACTGCCAAAGCCCAGGTGTATATTGTTTGAGTAAAACTAATTATAGCACTTGCAGTAATTCACCAGTAGATGAGTTGCTGTTTATCTTTCTTTTATCCTGATGTACATTACTTGACACAGAAGGCTGACCAGAGATTTTGGCTGTATTTACGTCCAAAAAACACATGATTGCAAGAGTCTCATAGGGGTCAATGAATCTTTCTTAGGTCTGGCTAGTGATGGCAGAAACATAGCCTCTATGAGAAAGGCACTGACTGAATTTCAAGAAGCCAAGCCTTTCCTTACATTGCTTGAAAGACACCCCTTACACTAATCTTTTAGTGTAAGGGGTGTAAAAGACTCAAGTTACATGCTTCCTGATTAAGCTGCAAACTAGTAGAGCATAACAAAAGCATTTTACTTGTTTGCTTTCCATGAATTGAAATTCTCTGACAGACACTTGAGATGAATAGCTTTCCCTGGCTTAGCAGACAATGCTCCAAGTTGTTAAATGTGTGATCCCTATACTTAGCTAGTTTCTATGCCTGCACAATAAAGATAATACGCTTGTGTATACGGTGTAGTGGTCAAAACATTCCGATTCTGTAGGTACAAGATTTAGCACAAGATCATTATCAGAGAGACTAAGCTGTGTTATTCTTGTTAATTCACCTAAGCTTTGGTTTTAAATCAAAAAATGAAACAATTATTATTATTATTTATTTTACCTTTCTTTGCTTTCTTCTGAAGTTTCAGTGTGTCTGAGGACTTCTTCTTTATTTCCTGCCGGGCTCTTTTATACTCTGGTTCAGATGGAAGAGATAAAAAAGTAAACTGTGTGAAAAATTTGTGATATATATATATATATATATCACTAATTTTTAATGTGTAATGTGGGACAGCAGAACAAACAAAAATGGTATGACAACCTTAATGTCAACTTATACTTAAAGGCATGTGTACTTGATAACTTATTAAATTTAATACAATGTGAATAGAGCTGATGAAACTTTACATTGCTTTTAAATGTGGAAGATATATTGTGATGTCAAAGTAATTTCTGGATCAGCATGTAGTGTTCTATTCTTGTGTGTGATTACATTTGTTTGTCCTACCTTTAGCATGGTCCTTGTCCAAAGTGTTGACTCCTCTTTTCCACTCCTCCATCTGTTCTTGTAGAGGGTTGATCAAACCCTCCAGGAAGGCCCTGCGGAAACAGAACGATACTTACCTCTTATCTGAGGTCAGCTTGATCAGTTAAACCATTTAGAAATAGATAATCAAGATTTTAACCTTTTACAATCTAAACCTGTCACTACTGGAATTCATTTAAAACACAAACTGCTTGGGTTTACAATTTTCACAAATTATGTATATCCAAAATAAGTTTTACTGACCAACCACATGGCTGAAAAACCTATTTATAAACATATAATACAAATGGAGTAAATGTAAAATACCAGCCAATAACTTTTGCTCGTTTCATTTTATTTATTTTTTACAGACTTTATTATAAAGGAGCAGACAGACCATCAGACATAAAAATCATTAGGTCTGGTTTGCCTTTCTGCCTATACACTGTCAATCATTAACAGGTAGAGAGAAAGGGAGAAAAACAGAAAGTGAGAGAAGAACAAGTCTGCTTATGTCTCACTGTGTCACAGGAGGAAGTAAGAAGCTTGTGCAGTCATGTCTGTCAATCATTAACTGTGCCCGTCTTGTATTTGTGATGTATTTGTGAGTGTGTTTAAGAGACCATGAGTGTGAGAGGTAGGCAGCTGCAGGCTTAGTGCATGAAACTAAAATTAGACTTCTCCCTCTTGCAGACATTTCCCCAAAGTGTGTGTGTGTGTGTGTGTGTGTGTGTGTGTGTGTG